>JAVQJD010099062.1:0-26632 GCA_036023655.1 Nannoperca australis | reverse complement strand
CACACACACACTCCCCCTCACACTCACACTCACTCTCACACACACACACACACACACACACACACACACACACACACACACACACACATCTTGCTGCCTGCTATGCTGCTTGGTCATGTTGAAGTAAATGAGTGTGTGACAGGAAATGAACAAGTGCACGACAGTCTACTTAATGAGGTAGAGGAATGTGTGTGTGTGTGTGTGTGTGTGTGTGTGTGTGTGCCGGCTGGTGTGAGGGGGGTTGTAGAAGGTATAGAGAGCAGGACAGTATATAAAATAGTAAGTGTGTGTTCAGGCCAACAACAGCCCTGTGGCTGCTGCCTTGCTGGGGGCGTGTGGAGACAATGAAAAACAATCCAGGAAGTCCAGTTTGAGTAATAGGTCCGTGAGTTTTGAAGGATTATCAGATGCCAAAACTGCAAAGTGTTTTTTAATACTATGAGGAAGGACCTTCCACCTCTGGATATGTAACGCAGCGTTATCATTACTAAGTCATTTACCAGACTTAAAATTTGTTATTGTTATTATTTCTTTCTCATTGGGACCCTTGAGATTTATTTTGGAAGGTCCTGATGCCATGGGTTGGGAACCAGGAATCGATTTCTGTGCACCAAAGCAAACAGATATAAAAATGATATGTTTGTAGGATTCATGTAGTATAGAAACAATGTATTGTGTCATTTTGTGTATTCATCACATACAAAGTACAACGCACAGTGTCCGCGTAAATGTTTGGTTTCTGTGTGTGTTTTAAAGGCTTCAGTGCTGAAAGTGTGTGTTTATGAGTGCAAAGGTGTAGGAGTGTGTGCAGGCGTGTGAGGCAAGTGATGTGTGTGCAAGTGCCCTGTGTGTGTGTGTGTGTGTGCTAGTCTAAGCCATTCTGCAGCAGAGCAGGGATCGGGGCTGTGCAACAGCCTGCAGTGGTGTGAACCTCGTTAATTACCCCCCTGTCTTTGATCTCAGCCTAACGAGGAGAAAACAAGGTGTTAACGAGCACCGGCGAGCTCCGGGGGAGATTCAGCACTGTTTGGGAAAAGTGTGTGTGTGTCTGTGTGTGTGTAAGCGGTGGGGGTACTATTTAGAAAGGTGCTGGGAAGGTTCAGGTCAGAGTTTGAGAGTGGTTTATAGCTTCTGAGGGAGAACAGTTCTACAAATGTTTGAGAGAGGTTGTTAGGAGGTTCTGAAAGGCTGTAAGGTGGTGATTGTAGAGTTCAGGCATGTTTAAAATGAATTCTTCATGGGATTTAAGCTCGAAGGTATTCATATTCTAAATGTCGAAAGTGAGCAGCACAGTTTCCACTTATTGTCTAGATTAAAGACACCTGACTTCGTGGTGTGTTAAAGTTAATATAAAATATAAACTGGAATAAAAAAAGAAATCTTTGATCTTGTATTATTAACAGTGAGTTATTACTATTCAGTTCTATTGAAATGCTGAATTCTTTTAAATTGAAACAAATGCAGCAGTGTGAGACAGAAGACTCGTGCCTGTTCACCTCTGCATGTCTGCTGACTGGCTGATCACACTGGTGCATTAACGTATGTGCTGCGTGTCTTGGATTTACTCGGGTCATGCATTGATAACACATTTCAGCATGCGTTGGTTTAATCTCCAGTGAATCTGCTGTAATAACGACACCTGATCAGGTCGAAAAACATAAACATCTCGCACATTTAAGACTAAACCCAGAGCTTTGAAATGACGAAGGCTTCTTCTCTGAGACTTATCTTCTTCTTTTCTTTTCGCCGTGACTGAAGGGCCTCTGAGTCTGCTTTTAATTGCAATTTGAAAAAAAAAACTAAACAAAACACACACACAGCAAATCCTCAACATTCAGCTTCACCCCCGTGCAGCAGATGGTGAAGACACTTTGTTTAGACGGGGTGGTGTAATCAAGGCGGTGATGTGCTTACCTTACTTTTTATATCAGGAAGGAGTAATATCATACATTTCTCCTCCATTCTCTGTTACACACACGCACACACACACACACTGACAGTATGACGTCATGGTAAAAGAGGAGAGAAAAGGACTGAGGATGACTGAAAACATCAGCCTTTCATTTTAGCGTGGACAGGGAAAGCGATAAACCTGCTCAGGGGCTGTGTGGCAGTACAGTTAACTTCCTCTGTGGTCACTCAATACAGCTGAGCGTTCAATACAGGTGTTGTCGTTTCTAGTTTGAATCTCAAGGCTGGCTGAGCAGACTTCTGCATTTGGAACAAGTGGTAAAAGAGACTTGCAAGAAAAGAAACCAAGAAGCTTCACTGTCAAGGATTAAGTGCCCTTTATCTCAGAGCCGGAGGGAGAGAGTGGATGAAGTTGGCCGGCAGCTTCAGACGCCCCGGACCTTTAACTTTGCAGCTCACTGCTGAAAACTTAACTCAATTTTGATTCCTCAACTTACACCCTTAATATCAACCTGGATGACCCTTTTACAAAGTAAAGGACTGAACTTATAGCATACTTTACTGTTGCACACACACACACACACACACACACACACACACACACACACGCGTCCAAGATCAATGCATCCCTGCCAGCTCCGTACCTGATTTAGGACGCTGAGGATATTCTGGCAACATGCATTTTCAAATGCAGAGCTTCTGCTACATCTTTGAAAAGTCCAGGTTGTGTTTCAGTGAAGACGAGCTGAAACGGAGACATGGACACCGACGTCCAAACAAGCAAATGACAAAAGCCTCGATTACCAGCAGTTAATTCAACATAACAAATCTGAAGACTTCCTCTCTGTAACAGTTCCACCTCGTTGCCGGTCCAGCAGAGAACTTTCTGGTCTTACCTATCTGCAAAGTGGGGTTTATGAAGAGGCTTGAAACATGCCCTGAATGAGGGTTTAAGGTGTGTTTTAGATTGGAGACGGTTATGTGGGTCAATGAAGTGAGTGTGTGTTCACCTGTGGTCAGGGGACGCAGCAGAACGGGAGCACAGGAGGTTGGACTGGGCAGTTGAAGGCCGTTCTTTGGTCTTTGGTCTGAAACGTTCAACATTAAATCAGAAGGGCTTTGGATTTGGCAGCTGACGTACAGCGGTGGAAATGCCTGTAGTGATTTGTTTGACAAGAGCAGATCTGGCCTAGATTTTGTGCTAGATTTGATGACAATAATCAGTCAATAGGGGAATTCAAACTGCTATTTTACAAATAACTTATGCATCAAAGAAGTTTGACTGACAGGCAGGTTTCTGGTTAAAGGTATTGCTCCAAGCGAGCCCTCGGGGACTTCAACATTTAGTTTTTTCCAAACAAGCTTTGGAAGCAAAACTTTTATTTTCTTCACATCTGAAGTAACAACTGTGAAGTGAAACAGATGTTTCATACAACTTGTAACTTCGCTGAGAAGTCTCCTAACACTGAGATGCTTCTAACATATTCTTAGACCTGATTTTTAGATGCATTATAGATGCAATGTGTTGAAGTGTGAGTATGAAAAGCATATTAACCAAGGAGGCTGAGGAAATGCAAGTTTGTCCCTGACAATAAGAGTAAAAAGGTGTGTGTTTACCGGTTTGCAGCTGTCCTCTTGTGTGTCTTGTGTAAATAATGACTTGTCTGTGGCACGAGGAGGTCAGGATGGTAGGTGGGCTCAACATTTGTGTGTCTTTGATACCCGAGACTGATGTTCGCATCCTGTCCCCTACCAACAGTCAATATTTTTACAATATAATTTCGTTTTTTTAACAATTCCTTGGCCTCAAGAGGAAACTCTGGTATTTTTATACCTCGGCCCTATATTACAAATGTTGGGGTCAACATTGGTCCAGTAGATGGTTTCCGCCAGCATCCACAAACAGGCTGCAACGTAATCCTTTGGGGCAGTTGTGCCCTTTTAAAGTACGTCCACTTGTTTTTGCCACCGTCAGGCTCAGGTTGTTATTCGAAGTGTCTGACGACATTATGGGAAGGATCCATACTGAGACCTTTTTGTTAAAAAGTTGGATTCTTTTTGTTAAAACAAAAACAGAAAGGCAGAGTCTCGCTCTTAGAGTTGAAGAGAAGAGTTTCCCCTTAACAACCCAAACCAAACCTTAACCCCAGGAGTGGCAGATAAGAAGATGCTCACATGAATGTGTTCCTGCATTGTAGTCCTGCCAGAACACGTGTCACTGTTAAAGGCAGTGATAAATACAGTATGACCTGTAACTGTGACATTCACACATAGTGATATTATGTCATATTGACTATTGACTATCTGGATAACTTGGTGTGGGTGTTAAGATGTTTGGTCTTCTAACCTAAAAAAAAAAACTGACCTCAAAAGAAGAGCAGGGGAAACGTGTCCTCATCAGCCTACTCAATACAACCTTAAAGCGCTGTACATGTACAATGTACCGTGAATGCACACATTATTAGCACAAGCACCCCTGACCTTTGAGTTTCTCTCTCCAGCACCAGCGTGAAGGTGAACAAGTGTTTAATCCTTTCATTACTATTAAAGACGCCTTGATATTTCACCAACTGTATTACGATGGTTTGGATTTCTGATACTGTACCATGAGGTTTTATTTTTATTTTTTAAATGTCAGAACAACAATGACATGATTAACTTAATTAAAATCTCATCAGGTTGGCTGTGCATCACACATACTTTCCATACTCCCATGTTAGTTGAGTTTGGACGTCCACCAGTGCTCATTACCGACATGTTGTCTCGACGTGTGTGATCATACGATGTTTACACACATTTATAAGGAATAAACAGCATTTGTATTATATTTGCAAGAATAATTACGTCTGGAAGAAAAACAAGCTCATATTAATTACATTGCAGGGCCTCATGCAGGAACATTTTCTTGTGCTTATACTTAACATCTTGCGTCTGCTGTCAATAAATCAGTAAATAAATCAATTGTGCATTAATCGCAGGTATGTTGTTCGATTCCCAGATTCTCTTTTCCAAATGCTGAAGTGTCCTTGAGACAGATGCTGAACCCAAAATGCTCCAGATGGTTGTGCCAGTGTCTTGCATGGTAGTTCGCTGCCAACTGTGTGCGAGTTGGCGAAAAACAAATAAAAAAATGATTGCTCCTGCTAATGATGCACCATTTTACATAAAGAAGGTTTGATCTAATACTGTCAGGTGTTTGAGTGAAGTGGTGAAAAGCACATGCTTTATATTTGTCCAGGTTGAGCCTGTACTGAGGAACTCTATAAGTGCTACTTGTCTTTGATTGTGCTGATGTATTGATGGACTGCTGTGGCTGATGAACTGTCACAGGTTGGTATAGTTTAGTATCTTAGATGTTTTGGGTGCTGATTACAAAGCGACATAGGGCCAAAAATCTCATATTCTGCTTAACATTTTAGAGGTTTATTATTAAAGACCATAAAAACGTATAAGACTGAAATGATTGTTGTTGAATTAACATTGAAACGACTCAGAAATGCTGGTGGGTGTCTCACAGACCTCAACACAAGACTGGTCTTTGTAGTCCACAAACAGCAGTGACAAGTCTCACTCCACAAAAGTGCTGCTTCGTGTTCATCGTCTTATAGTTACTGCAGTTTGTTGCGGTCTGGTTGGGATCCGCAGCTCTTTCCATGCAGATGAGAAACATCTTCTCTCTCATGGTCCTCTGGTGGTTGGAGGTCCGTTGTGACAACACAACCGTCCACAAATACACAAAAACACAAGTATTTTCAGCTCATGCACACTGTAGGTCACGATCACAGCAAGACCATGAGAGAATTCCTGTTTGTTGCCGATCTGCTTTTCAGTGTAGTCGATTCCCTGAAACTCCTCCACCTGCTCGACATTTATGCGAAGTTGGACTTGCTCCTCAGGCTGGCTCGGGGGAAATTCATTCGCAAAACCACCACCTGCTTGGAGAGCAGATCTTCTCTGAGAAGCCAATATTTCTTTCATGTGTTGCCTGAGCGTCTTTCCAGGATATTTTGAATACAACCACTGACCTTTTCATTGAGGTCACAGCCTTCACACCGTCAGAAGAGCAGTGCATGGATGCATTTCTGCAACGTGTTGTTGACTCTTCGACCAATGCAGATAACTTTCTTCTCTGCTTTGTTATGTGGCCTAATTGTAATTTATGATAGGCTTAGTGAAGGTTTTTGTTGTGTGTTGTTCATTGTGAAAATGTTTTACTCATTAAATGTATTTTATGGTTTTAGATTGTTTGTCTTGTAAAAGCTTTGATTCTGCAGATGTCATCTAGTTGTATGTTGTGTCATGTTGGACTCTTAATGTGTTTGGGGCTGTTTGCCTGTTTTATTTTGAAGTCTCTTCAGTTCCTGCTCTTGTTTCTCCTTGATTGTTTTCACCTGTGTCTTGTTACTCACCTGTTTCAGATTCCCTCGTTTGACTTCTCTATAAATACCGGTCCCTTCCCTTTGTTCTCTGTTGGTTCATGCTTTCTGAGTTCCATGTCTGGGTTTCCTGATCATCTTATGTTCACGCCGCCCTGCTGTTTGGCTTTAGTTTTTCCTTGGACCTTTTGTTACCGGTACCTTGGATCACCTGCATGTAAGTTCACTTTTGTGTTAAATAAATGGCTAACTGTAACATTTAGTTCATAAAAACTCAGCTTCAAGGTGCTGGAGAACTTGTGGCATGTTTGTATTCTTTGTAAACAGCAGCAATGAAGGATATGAATTGAGATTTCTAATAATTACACTGAGGCTATGAATTATAGTGTTTGAGTTTACTGAAGGGTCAGGGTAGAAGAACTCCACAACAAGCTAAGACACACATCTCTGACATTATCAGCTCATGAAGATGTTGTTAGCTAACGTTAGCCAAAAGCTTCAATTTAAACCTCCAACACACACAAAGCAACATGATATGCTAACTTTAAGTGGTGGGTAGGTGGTGTGCAGCGGGTTTCCAGGAAAAATCTAAACTATGAGCTGAGAGATGGATGATTCTCTCCCTGTTCTTCTGTGGAAATTAACGGCTTTTCCAAGTGCAAACTTTCTTTTAAATGACAGGATTGTTTGTCTCAGTTTTGATACGTTTGAAGATTTTGCATCTAATGTGGTTCATTTAAATGTGGCCCTGATTTTTTTTTTTTTGCATTTGGTGAAATGTTATTAAAAATGCAAAATCAGGAAATGGAAATGTGATCATAAATAAGCAGCTGCGGTGCAATCAGTGTCACACACAGTAGATGCAACGCACCAGAAGAAGCCAGTGTAACATCAGTCAGAATCAGGTTTGTTGCACAGTAGGTTTTCACATACATGGTTTGCCTCAGTATATTTGTGCATAACAATAAATATAGTAAACAGAAAATATAAAGAATAAGTTAAGAAGCATACATTGACCATGAGATATGGAACAAAGTTTAGTATATAGAGCTGTACAGGTTTGTGCAGTGATGTGCAAAGTATTTACCAGAGAACGTGCAGAAGTTCACAATGTGAGGTTTGAAGAATATTTGTGCGTTGATGTAAAGCAGCCTGACCTCTGGCCTACTGAGGAGCCAAACTCTGGTTTAACACTTAGACTGCTTCATAATCCTACTTTCAGTTAGGCCAAGTCTAGTTTAGTCTAGTTTAGGCTTTATCAGTACAGTTAAATCACCGGCACCGACGGTGGAGCTGCAGAAACATGAAAGACTCAGTGGCTGTGATGTGGCAACACGTGAGACTTTGCATAATCCAAGGTGTTGTTTCATAACATGTCAGTTTTTATTCTTTCATATTCTCTGTATTTTTATTTCTTTTTTTATATTCTAGATCACTTGTACCAGGCTGCTTGTCGGTACTGGCTGTTATTTTGGTGCATAGTTTGTCAGCACCATTTTGTATTTGTCTTGATGTTGCTTTCTAGACAAAGTCTGCACCTCTCATCTCGGAGGGACTGCCGACTTAAACAATAAATATATTTTCAAAGAGCCTTCGAATCAGCCTGAGATTTCAGCAGCGTAACTTCCCAGAGAGAATCAAGGTAAAAAGAAATTGTTGCTCAATCATGCGTTGCAACATTTCTTACCGCTGACAGGATTAAGCCTGATGGGTATTTACCACAAAGAAAACAATTATTTCAAAGTGAATGAAAGGAGCCAGGATTAGTGCTTTTTATGGGGCTTTGTGCAGCTGCATATGTTTAGGATTTCAATTAGAGTGAAATTATAGAATGGATATAGCGTTTAGTCTTTTTAATGCCCCATTGTTGAGCTGTGAAAGCAGAGTATTATGATGGCTGTTGAGGCATACAGTCTCTGTTGTGAATGGAATATAGAAATGTAATTTGCACAACAGCAATGGGCTTCTTTGAAATAGAACTGTGATTATATAATACACAGGAGGTTAACTGCTGGAGGATAGCAAGATGGAAAAAAGACCCATAATATACTGCAACCTGGTTAAGCTTAGTGTATAATCAGACAACAATCTCGTTAAAGGTAGTGAATTAAACGTGTTAGATGAAGATTATGGGAATATGAAGTGTGAATTAGTTTTTCTTTAATTTGTTAGATAACTAATAATGACACTTCATATTTGTTATCTATCTGTTGTCATAGAGATAGGCGAGACGTGATAATCTGTTAAATATGGACTTAACGGCACACGATCTCAGTCCCTCCTGGAAGATGTTCATGGAGTGGCACTCATTTGAATAGACGGTCTATAAAGATGGACGATGCGTCTCAACTTCCTCCCATTGTACAAAAATGACGCAAAAATATCCCGTATACAGGCGCTGCCATCTTGTGCTGGCGACCTCATTAAGAGCCAGTCTGCGCAGTAGTGATCCGATCAGTTATTGAGGCCACGCCCATACCGACCCTGACCCAACTGATCACACTACAAGTTGTCAACCATGGCGTCTCACCCCCTTTTATAGCATGAAACTTATCACAGAAATTAACACTTGAACAAACACTAGCGTGAAAGGACAGAAACCATCTTTAGAAACAATATATTTGACTTAGATTTTTCAGTTTGGCTCCTGTCCCATCCGCCAACTTGGAGGGGGCGGGGTTTATAAGCTATACTGCAGCCCGCCACCAGGGGGCAATTGAGATGTCTTGGCTTCACTTTTGGGGAGCTGTCATGGCGTCCATCTTCAAATACAGTCTATGGTTTGTACACATGGATAGTGATGGAAGTAGTTGTGTAAAGAGAAAATGCTGCCAACTTCCTCACCTCCACACACCTGGAGAAACAGTCCGTAAAGTGGATTATCTGTTTCAGAAAGTTACAGAAATCCTCGGACGTCACCATTTTCTTCCTAATATTTGGGGTAATAAATTTACTGTTCGAGTTTATTTCCTTTCAAATACTTTTGTCTAACTTTTGGTTTATTTGTGACTTTATTTGTGATCTTTGTGTTCCCAGATTGGTGAGTATGGTGTTGTTACTACTAATAGAAAAACGTATGAAAATATCTAAATTGTAATAAATCGTTTACAATGGAAGTGTTATTTCCAGTAAACAGTAATTACTATTAATATATTATGAGTTTCATTTGAATGAAATCACCTTGGAACAAATCCAGTCGCCTCATTCTTATGTTTTCTCGCCCTCATGACTTTCTAGATGTTTACAGTATTTAGTGAAATGTAATGATGGATGAGAAAAGTGGCTCTGATTTAATCTAATAATCTTTGGATTAGGAGATGGTCAACATGCTGGAGAACACTGTAGGAGGCTGCACTGTTGATCAGACGCCGGGTCCCTTTTGAATAACTGCCTCCTCTGAAGTCCACATAGAGACCAATTATGTCAACAGGTCTGTCCCTGTTCAAAGGCTCCTCCATATGTAGCCCTTCTTTCACCTGAGGACGGCCAGTGGGTCTTTTAGTCGTCAGCATCACAGAATACATCTGGCATCCATTAGTGTTTTAATGGAAAGTTCAGATGTACCGTGTTCACTCGTAATGTCAGGAAATATCCTCCAACTCCACTGACTACGCTGGATTCAAGGTAATTGCCTTGAGGTGTTTATCTGTGACTGGTATATCCATTATTTGAAATGGAAAAGCCACCACAGGATGTGAGTAATGGAAGCCAAACATAAAGAGCAGAGTATGTTTTAATATACTGATTGGTAATGTTGGGTACTCCCCGCTCCAGACATATTTCTCAATACATGTGTATGTGTGGCAGAAATGAACTCTGGAGCTGTTGAGCCTGGAACGGTTTTAACAAAGTTGGTGGCGCTAATCTTTTTATAATTTTGGAAGAAAATCAAAAACCTTGACACAAGCTGCAGAATCCTGGAGAAAACTTAAATGATGAATGATGAATCTTTTTCACCGACCGTCTGAGGTGATTTAGTGTCATTATTGAAGCAGGAGCCATTACACAGATCATAAAAACTGCGTTCAATCACTGTATAACATGCTGTCATGTCTATTTTTAAGAGACATTTGTCAGCGTGAGAGATGGGGGGTGTATGGAGTTTATTAGCGACTAAACTGACTGAATATCCCAAAAACGTTTGAGTCAGACTTTGAGGCTCTGGGGAGTTAAACTGTAATTGCAAAGCCGAACCTGGATTTTGTGTCAGACTTCTGTGCTGCTTTGTAACTTCCTGTATTTCAAAAACTTGAGAACTGTGTAGTGCGTCCTCGCGACGCCTGCCAAGTCCTCCAAAAAAGCGCTTTCTGATTTTACGCGACGATCGGCAGGACGACATTCTCGTGCCTTAATAAATCAAATCACTATGGAGCGTGTGGACGAGGAGGTGAGCGTTCCCAGTGCACATGAATGCTCTTGTGATATGCGTTTCCAGGCGTGTAGTACAGGCAGAGATCGTCTGGAACTGCGATAAAACCCTCCGCGTGTACGGAGATCGTTTACAGGGTGAAGTGTGGTTGTAGCCTGAGGCTCATACTTGGTAAGACAACAGATCAATAGCACAACCATGTGACCCTGACACCAGCAATAAACCATCTTTAATTCTCCATCAGTGTTTCATTCAGTAACTTTCCAGAAACGCCACCTCCAAAAGCCTTAAGGTGCAAAAGACAGCTGCTCGTTGGCACCATAAGTACGTTTTAAAATATAGAAGCAGAGAAAATGCCACATGGTTGTATGCATTTACATCACCAGTGGCGTGGGGAGGAAGGGGAGGACACCACCTTCCTGCAGTGGCTCGGATTTAATTGGAAATAAAAACCACAAGCTGTTAAAACATAAAGGCTACAAGTAAACAGATACTTAATTATGCGTTGTGTACGCGGCTAAGACAAAAACAATAGAGTAGTTGTATTTCTGTGTGTGTGTGTGCGTCTGTGATTGGCTGATTACTTCAACACTCAAAATCAGGATGGCCAGTCTACAAATCCTAAATACACAGTTGGTGTCCAGAAATCAGATTCTACATGGTTTATTCATGCAGAACCCGTTTCCCCCCCAACGCAGTGATAACCACTGGCTATCTGAAAGCATTTTTACACACACACACCAGCATGTAAGCAAGTGCTTTTCATTTTGAGTGTGTGTCGGTCTGACTCACTCATACATTTTCATACACAAGCAAGGTCTGTTCTGTTTGTACTGGCCAAGTCTTCTCCAAGGTTTGAATCATAAATACTAAGTGCTGACGTTTGATGACTTAAAAAGTGTGTGTGTGTGTGTGTGTGTGTGTATATACAGAGTTCAGATCCAAGCATTGACAGTGAGGACATTTTTTACAACTCAGCACAGAGGGTCGCCCTCAACAGGTTATTACATTCACAACCAGTCCATCAATGCAAAGACCTTGATTTTTCTAATACGCTTACGCCATTAAAACATGTCTTCAATCAAATTACCTGCAAACCTCACTGTACACTGACAAGTTGTCATTGGAGCGACTTTCTACTGAGGAAATAGTTCCTGTCTACGTGGCTACATATCACACGTGGAAAGTAAGAGAACAAGATTGCTGTCACTTCTTTGAACTGACTCTTTAAGACCTCCCACTCGGTCCTGCATGCCAGTTTGTGGGAAGCCACTGAGGCGTCTCGTTCGTTCTTGTTGGTCTGCTTGATCGGTTCTCTCTTTCTGTAACTCTTCAATTATACTCCAAGGTACACGTGACGAAATGCTTTTAGTTTCCTCTTTTTGTGGAGTACATTTTGGCTACATTGTTTGTTTTTTAAATTAGATTTTATCTTGAAGAACAAAAGTACTGAGGTTTAAAAAGCACGTTGTGTTTTCAAGGTGCATAATGGGTCACACGCACACGTAGAGAAAAGGCTTTTTTTTTTTTTCTAAACAAGACCATAAAAGGCTTTGTCGATGTGAGAATTATTCAGTCATCACTTTGTGTACAGGAAATGGTTTGTGTGTGGTATTAGTTTAGGTGCTATGGGGTTAGATGACAAGAAACGGTTAATGCTGTGGATTCTACCTGAGCTTATCAGCTCAATGTGTTGTATGGAAAGATCAACTGGAGAAAATGAAACCGATGTACTGAAACTGTGAGGTGTGGCTCAGCTACACACCAGATCAATACAAAGTGTGTGTGTGTTTTTCCATGTTGTCTTCCACTATGATTTATTAGAATCCATTAATGGATAAAACCATGAAATAAAAGCATGGTGTCTCATCAGCGGTGGGTTTAGTCTAATTGTTTTTGTTTACATCATAAATCAGCACTAACATTCAGCTTTCTTGGCATTTTTAAAGGTCTCACAGGACATCAATGATTTTCAGGTTGTGAAACATGATTAACAAGACACAAGGAGAGTTTAGGTTTCTCGTACAAACATTTAGGGCTATTTAAAGTGTCAGGTTGAGCCCTGTTTAATAAACTAATGAACCAATTTAGTGGGTGAGTATAACATGACGGTTGAATTGGTGCTGTGGAAACATACTGAATTTATCAAGACAGCAGGTGAACATGAGGAACCTATGACTGCAAACAGCATCAGGAAAAGATCTGAAAACAGAGGCTTCTTACTATGATGTGGTAACAGCCTTGTGAAAGCAGGAGAAACAGGTTTTAAATCGGGGCCCGGTTCCATCTGCAGCGGAGGTAAATAAAGGCCTCCGTTTGAGAATGTGTGGAAAATAAGTTAATTAGTTCTGAAATAACATGAGTTTGTGTCACTCGCTCACCTGAATAGGAGAAGATGGCAGTTCATTCTCAGGATGTAAATTTCATCTCAAACTTCTGAAGAAAATATTTAAAATTCCATTAATTATTGAGTATCTGGGTAAATATGTCTGCAGTGGGCGAGTCCGAGCAACCGACAGCACGAGGACCTGCCTCCACCGCCCACCACGGGCTTTTCTTTTAGGTCCAAGGCAGAATCTGTGTAAAACCTTGCGCTTCTCTCTTTGCTGCCTTGCATCACTCCACTAAGCCCCTCCCACCAAACCCACAACTCTGACCGGCAACAGAAGGAATCAGTTCCCCAGCGAAACCGTATCACCCGTGGGGCTCGCTCTCCATGGCGTGAGACCACAGTCCATCCCGCATACAAGCACCACGGCATCAAACAGGAGTCTGAAGCTCCGTGTGCAGCCGGGACGTGTGTTGTGCTACACACTGCTGTAAGACAAACTGGAAATTTATCACAAGTTTCTGCAGGATTTTCTGGCACTGAATCAAGCTTTCATTAAGTGAAGGGAGGCGTATCTTAGCCAATACAATCGCACCGTCTCTCTGAAATAAGCTGTGATTGGCCAAAGTTCTCCCGTCACAGGTGAGATTTTCTGAAGCCTGAAAACAGCCACATGAATTACAATACGCTGTATGGTTAATATGGCGTCTTTACCCAATGACACAAAAGAGGTGCCCACCTCACCTTTAAAGCAAAAAGTCCTCCAACCTGAACAACTCAAAACTACATATAGACGTACTGACAAGTAACAAAACTAATGTTAAACGTTGACTTTTGCTTTCACAGCTCCTGGTTGAAAGTCTCGTACTACCTCACCTGATCCCCCTTTGTTCCTG
This sequence comes from Nannoperca australis, assembly GCA_036023655.1. Classification (NCBI taxonomy): domain Eukaryota; kingdom Metazoa; phylum Chordata; class Actinopteri; order Centrarchiformes; family Percichthyidae; genus Nannoperca; species Nannoperca australis. The sequence continues at coordinate 12,751 of JAVQJD010099062.1, read as the reverse complement.
CCATAGTTACTACGGCCGCTAGAGGTAGCGGACAGTCTGTTAAAGACCCACTACACGGTCAAACTGCAGGTTGGCTGACTGATCACCCAACGCATTCACCTTACCCACCGTGCACCATGTTTCCTGACTGCGCACTGATCCAACATCTGCTTTACCTTTTTGAAATATTGAATTCAATCTGCTCTTGGACTCCTCTGACCTGTACGCTGTTCCCACCAATTGATGTTCACATTTAACACTTTGTATTATATTTAACATATATTAGTTCTCCTCCTGGCTGAGAATCTGAAACCACTCCCACACCTGTTCGTTCCAGCAGACGAGACTGGCAGTAACGTCTTAAAGTGGATTAAAGCCATAAAGTGAGAAACTATCCCCACACCAGACAAAGCCCGCATGCTTACACAACACCTCCTCAGCTCATTAGACACCAAAGTTGCCGTCCCAGCCATAATTTTTGGAGCAGCAACTTTGTAGGAAGCTTTCGGGGGCGAAACACTAAGATGTAGGATTTCCTTCCTGATCTTCAAAGTTTGTGTAAAATGCACTAATTGGGGCAAACAAAGGAAAGACGGTAATTATGTCTCGAATCTGTTGTGTTTGACTGCAAGGTCTGCTGTGGTGGTGCAGAGGTTAGATAAGGTATGAGCGGTTAGCAAAGAACTTTATAACACAAGACTACTGGTTTAAAGTGATTGTCTACCCGAATATCTTATAAGCACAAAAAGTGTTAATGTGACATTTTAAAGTTACGGTCATGCAATAAACTCAAAGAAAACCTTAAATATAAGGAAATGCTTAGCTGTGCTGGGTTTAGGATGAAGTTTAATGCATATCTGCAGAAACCACAGACATTTACTGACACCTGCGTGTACAGTTGTCTGTTAAACATCTCGCAGGACTACAACCCACACCTGCCCCATCTGCTCCTTCACGCAGTAAAGTGTCATCAGCTGAAGGAAAGGAGGAGGCGTGATTCCTCCTGACCAAATGTCTGCGTTTCAACAAAACTTTAAATCACATTTATTTCCTCTCACTTGGATCTGCGTCAGGGACAGATGTGGCTTGAGAGACGGCGTTCGCAGCTGCTGGCACAAAACAAACCCTTTGCCTTGTTTTTCAAAAAGTAATTTTTTCTTTTCAATATTCAGAGGATCCAGAACATCTGTAAACCTACTGTAAATGATTTGTGTTTGTTTCTCTTTTTGGTACATTTCCTTCTTTCGGTTTACTGAAACAACATTCACTGGCAGTTTTAAATAGTGACAGCAGAACGTATCAAAACCGGACACAGATTTGTTATCAAGCAGCAAAAATGGCACAACTGCAATGTTACTGCAAGACAATGAGTGACTGACTGAATTAATTAAGTGTAGGAAAGATACACACAACCTTGAAAAATAGTCACTTCAGTCACGTGTGTGTTTAATTACATGTTCTGATAAAACCCGGGGCTCATTCTTCTTTTTTGGTTCTTGGGAAAACTCTTAAAATTGCATCTTGTGATAAGAGGTTGTAAATAGACAGGGCTCCGTTTTAAGAGGACCGAGATGCTTATGCACATTACAGCATTTAGCAGATGCTTTCATCCAAAGCGACTTCCAAATCAGGAGCGGTGTCTTGCTCAGAGACACTTCAACACATGAACAGGAGGAGCCGGGGATCAAACCGCCAGCCCTACAACTGATGGACAACGTGTCTCTGCTCAGACAGGAAACATGAGGAAATGTGGCGTTTCTCTCTTAAATCATCCGTTTTTCTGCTCCTCTACTGTTGACTGTGACTCTCTCTCTGTTTCTGTACACGTCTATGAATCCTGTCTAAAACAAGTCAAAGTGTTCGTGTTGCATCACAGCGTAGTGGTGGTGCTGAAAGATCTCATCCTCTCTATTTTTGTGTGATGGCTGTTTTCAGTCAGGGGTCATTTGGCTCCGTTGAGTTTTTATAGTGAGATTCAGATTCGTCTCTCAACCTCCAGATGACATCAGTTTCAATCAGCCTTTTAAACTAAGCGGTTTCATAAAGAAGCTCTCTCTGTCACTCCTCCAGTAGTTTCTCTCGTCCCAAAAGGAGAACGGCTTCAGACGAGCAGCTCTCTCTTTCTTTAGTGCTTTAACATCAGACTTCTCACTGAGGACAATCAAATAACTCTTCTGCGCTCCCTCTCTCTGTTTTACTGCAGCACTGAGGGGAGGAAAAATGATTTAATATGAGCATGGAGGAAGAGAATACAGCAATAAGACTTTAAAAGTTAGAACTCTGTCTCTTTAGTGCTTGTGGCATCTCATTGACTGATAAACTGACAATATCTCAGAGGCCACTTCTCAACATCACACAGTATGATAAAAACATTTTATTTTATAAACCATCATTTGGAGTTTGTTCCTGGCAATCTGCTGAGTTTAAGTTCAATAGTCACTCTCCTTTAAAGCTGTTTTGTTCTCCAGCAGCTCCTTAAAAAAGATCTCTCTTTAGCTGCTAAATGGTGCTTTGCTTTACTTCAATCTGCTGGACGACAAAAGCACAATGTCCTTTTAGCTGAAAACACCCGCCTGCTGCTGCTGCGGCTGCTGCTGGTGCTGCGGCTGCGGCTGCGGCTGCTGCTGGTGCTGCGGCTGCTGCGGCTGCTGGATACAGGGCCTGATCCAAAACAGTGAAGAGGTGGGCCAATCAGCTGAAAGAGGCGAACACGCTCTGTGGCGCTGAGGAGAACTGCAGAGGTGGGTGCACCTCATCTGAAAATGTTGATGGATGATTTCTGCAAGTCAGAACTGAATGTCTGAGGAACTTACTGCTGTTTGTCCAAAGAGTGAACGCAATGATTCTTATTGGCCGAAGTTAAAACCAAAGTTATCAGGGAAAAAAAGAACACTTGAGAGCACATCAGTGTGATAAGAACGACCCAGTGTGAAGCATAAAGCTGTACCATGAGGTCAAAACTTCTGCAAATGTTTTATGAGGAAATGGAGCCCAAATAAGTTAAAACAAAAATTCTTTCCAGAAGAAGTCTTGAAAGAAAAGGAAGATATCTCTGCTGTGTTTACCACAGAAACTCAGACAGGTGTCCATTGCTTCATTATTGCAGAATGACAATATTAACATTGTTAATATTTGATTTCCATTGATCACCACATTGCCTATGATTTTCATAATAATCATCAAAAGTAATTGAATAGTTTGGCAAACACAACATCCTACAGGACTCTTGTGGAACCTTTTCCTTTGACCAGCTGCGTGCAGACACAGTAGTCTTCTCTCCCCTCTTCTTTCTGCCACGCTGCATTTCATTTTTCTCCATTTGCTAAAGACTCTCCAGAAGTTTATCAGCAACTTTCCTTTCCTCCACTTTTGTCCTGCGTGGAACCCACACAAATAATCCAACATGACATCGTCTCAATTCTGCGCACCCAGAAAAGCTAGTGAGAGGGAAGTGTGGGTTTCTGGGGCTACCGAGAAGCATAATAAATGATATTGGGCTCAAATATGTTTTTGGTGGAACACTGCAACAAACATGAACATAATACTTAGATACAGACTCTTTTAACAGCAGCAGGTTTTAGAGGTGTACGTGGAAAGTGTGCGGCAGGGCACCTGTCTGATCAGAGCCAACCCCTGATTCCCAGCTACACAACCCCGGCTTGTTCAGTGTAAATGAACTTGTGGATGTGATGTCCCTTTAAGAGACAGTCTGGCTCCGTCCGTGCGCTTCTCAGCCAGGTGCCTGATTACGCACGGAGCTCCCAGCGGCCGCTCTGCTGCCCGGCCTCCCCCTGCCTCCCCCTGCATGCCAGCGCTCAGTGGTTCGCTCCAGCAGGCGCTCTGCTGCTGTTCATCTCCGCGCCACTGACCGGCGCGCAGTCGGAGCTTCAGCCCGGTAACCGAGCGCACACTGAGCATCACCGCCTGCCCGCTGTTCTGCTCTCGCTTCAGCCTCTGAGCGTTTTTGCCTTCTCCGTTGGTAGGTCACTTTCTCTTCCTCTACCACCCCCTGCTAATTCTTTCTTGCTGGTTTGGTTCCCCCCCTCTTGTTTTTATTTTTCGCCCTGAACGGCTGGCTGGATTTCTCTCTGTCTCTGTTGTCCAGCGAGTCTTTACCGGAGCTTTTACCCGCGGTTTGTTGTTGCAAGGAGCTCATCTTCTGGCTTTTCTGTTTATTTCCACTTTGTTTTACTCATTTTTTTGTGATATTTTCCCGCTTCCGTCTCTTTTCATTTTAAGACATTCTTTTCTCACTGTGATCTTACAAGATTTATTTTGATTTTCGTTTATTTCATTCTTGTGTTTGACCTTTTGATGCTTTTTTTTCTCTTTTTCTTCTTTATTTTGATTTTTATAAAAGCCAAAGGGGATTTTAATGTCTCCTAAACTTGAGTGTTGCGCGTGCAGCATGCCGGGAGGCAGCGAGGACGAGGAGGATGGTGATGTTGGTGACCATGATGGGCAGGTGTTGCCAGGACAGCCGGTCTTCATCCACGGGACTGCTCGTGTTTCTGTTGGGACTGTTTTTGCCTGAACAGCGATCTTGGTTGTGAATCTCAGTCAGTGTCGATGTGGGAATATGTGTTTACAGACGCACACGCGCAAATACACGCGCACACACTCACATACACACTGTTCTGCAGCCTGTTTCCCTGTCGGTCCTCGTGAAGCAGACCAGGAGGAGCTGACAGGTCGGGTTTGTCATTCCCCGGTCCCTGGTGTAACATCAGCAGACTGGATGCTGCTCCGTGCAGATTTCAACCTCACTGCATGCTGAGAACATTTTCATGACTTGTCTTGCTCTTGTAAAGCTACAAGATTTGTTTTGGCATTTGGTGGACCAGAACTGAGAACCAGATTGAAAGTCTGATTTATTGGCCACATCATAGAAATCTAATGGAAGAAGACTGAATAAAAAGTAGGAGGCATATCTAATAACAATATTCAAAGGGATGCTTTTAACTGTGTATTTGTTATTTCTTTTCAAAGTTTCAGCTGAGTAAAACTCTACTAGAGCATCACCGATTTGCAGTTAACTCAAGTGTGAGATGTACTGGAGCCTTTAACAAGAATCACAGAAATGTGCTTCTTTGTTAAAAGGGAGTTATACAAGAAAAACAACTAACAATAGAAAACACAAGAAGTGACTGTGAGATGTGACTGAATTCATCTGGATTTCTACCTCCTCCACACAAAGAACACCAGAATTTAAAAGCCGCAGGTTGAGCTTCATGAACGAACAAGAAGTTTACAGTTTTCCAGGAATAAATTACACATTAAACAGTCTTGTCACATGAGAAATGAAGGGTTGCGTGAGTAATGTTGCTTGTGGGAAAACGCGTTTAAAAAGAGCAGAAAGCAAAATGAAAGAAAAGAAACCGCACTTCTCTGCCTCACACAGCACCATAGTAACACGTTTAATGTGCACAGCTCTGGAGCTGCTGTTGTGCAGTGAGTAGCTACAGGCAGCACAGAGTCTGCAGGACAAGATCAGTGAGGCTGCAGGCTGTTGCTGTGGATTGTTGCTTACTCGACTGTGTGAAGGTGTTTCGTTATTCTGAAACAGCATGTGTAGAGGATTGAGGATCCTGGCTTGTTTATGATTGTGTGTGTGTGGATCAGTCTGCTTGTTGTGTGCGATGTATAAAAGTAGACGTGAATCTTTGAATTTTCCATACATGTCACATTCTACTTAAAGCTCCACAAATTCATATTTTTCATATTATTGTCCTTGCACACTCTCCCAGGTGTTTGATTAGACCTCGGCTCAGGGTGTAGATGGGTGGAGCTCTACGTTCATTCATTTGAGGAAGGGGGCTGCAGAAACCTATTGACTTCTGGTCACAAACATACCCTCCTCTTTGCTTCGTGCAGAGATCAATCAGGTTGAACTCTGACTCACAAAATGCCGAAGCTCTCAAATACGCACGCTGAAAGACACGGTCGGACTGCCCTCTCATTCAGGGAACATGTATATGTTGTTTGTATGATTTTATAGCAATAAGGATAAACACAGCTGAGAAGGAGGGATGCTGTTTGGCTGCAGTGAGTCACGGGGATCGCTGATAGTAAAGGGTTTCATAAGAAGCTTTGTGGACTGCTGTTAGCGTGCTAGCCATGCTACCTGCAACAGTTTGTTTACAGCTCACATCATTTCCTGTCCCTCTTGCTTTTGGCCACATCACAGGACTAACTTTGGCCCGAGTGGGTGAGGTTGCCACACTCAGTGTTCAAACAAAAAAACTTAGTGGCTATAATCTATATTCTTTTATGTATTGTGGAAATAATGTCACAATATGAAAGGGGTCGCTCGTAAGTGATGAACCTACAGAGAATTATCAGCTGAATCTGAAGCTCCCCTCGGCTTAACTGTATAGCTGTATAGCTCATTGTTCAGCTGTCTGCAGCTTTACTGTTTAAAGGTTCACTCTCACCTCTCATTGTGTGGCTCAGAGAAACACCTCTAATAACCCACTGTACTCTACCTGCTCACCTCCAAACAGCAGACAGACAGTTTGAGACCAGCTGGTGAACATCGTGGATGGTAGAGTGGTAGTGGTTCCTGGTAGAGACCAAAAACGGAGCTGAAAAAGAGTGAATATTAGACTTGCATTTATCAGGTGATGAATGATAATGTCGCTGTGTAACTGCTGGATGTGTAAATAAGCAACTGATTGCTAAAAAGCGATGATATGTCAATCAGTTCAAAAAAATCAGTGGCCATGACAATCAGTTATTGCAGGTTTAAAGGTTGCATTGATTCTGTCTGAACAGGTCTGACAATTAACTGGAGAGTGACAGAGATGTCAATCAATCAGTTTGTACACGCCCACAAGAAGCATGCTCCCTTTAAGCATCCCTAAAAATGCAACATAGGGCCTTTTACCAGGAAGCAATTGACCCCTGTAATGTAAGAGGGGTCGATTGTATGGATAAACCATAGATTCTATAAAAAGATGGATGATAAAGTGAAGCCAAAACATCTCGATCGCCCCCTGGTGGCTGTCTGCAGTACAGGTCAGAAACCCCGTCCCCTCCACGTTAGCAAACTGAAAAATCAAGGTTAACTCACCAGGAAATGGATTATCTAATTTTCCCAGGGTACACCCCCCAGACCCCCTGTTGTGTAAAGTATGGTCCCTGATTTAGAAAAAAAGCAACATCCGCTGCTGCCACAAAGGCCAATTTGAGCAACAGTTTTAGTTTGAAGGCTTATCAGAAGCCAAAACACTGTTCTAATAATACGAGGGAGGAGTATCTTACTAGGAATGTGTGCTTGTGCTGACGTTGCATTGTGTTGCCACCATGCGTTCTTTTCTTTTCCAGTGAGATGCACACAAACCTCAAAATCATTTGAAAGCAAGAAAACTGGAGATGAAAGGTTCTCGCCTGAAAACAGCGATGATATAATAGTTGATGCTCACACAGGGCGAGCAGACGCAACGCCGGGTGACAACAATAACAACGGTCACTGAGAACTACAGAGCTGTGGAAATGAGCCTCTGCACTCACTGTTCACACAGTGCGTTCATCATGTGTTCAGCCCGCTGTATTGATCGAAAGGAGAAAAATGAAAACAGGGATAAATAAATAATGAGTCAGATTTGAACTTGCTCATGTTAATTATTTAGCACCTCTGTGCTGATAATGAATAGATGTTGCTGCACTTTGACTCCATGTGAACCTCATTAGTGTTTGTGCTGCTGTATGTGATTGAGTGTGGCTGTGTATGTTTGATTGAGTGTGGCTGTGCACGCAGAGGGCAGTAAGGTAGTGTTGTTGAAGCATGCAGATTGTAAGTTGTAGAAAACTAAGTGTCATATTGATTTAGTTGTCTACAAAGAGTGAATATTTCAGCTGTGGCATGCCTTCGTTTTCATGAACTGAAGGCTAAATCTGTCATTTTTGGCCATGTGCATTTCACTTAAAATCACCGTAATAGTAAATGAACCATATTAAATACTTCTCTGGAAACTAAAATAACTAACTCATACGTTTATTTACTTGTTCTTTGATTATATATCTCCTGATTTAAATAAAGTTTTTCCATTCAAAGCTCTTGTGCAGGTGCTCGTGTTTAGACGATATTTAACATTTAAGAACTTTGGCTTCTTATAGTTAAGGTATCAAAACGTATTGGTACAAAAACTCAGGTATCGTATCGGCACTAGAAACGAAATGTAATGGAAATGTAGGTTAGTTTTACTCCCATGTGTCATCATTAGTGGTGGAAACACAGCTTTTATAATAATTTAGATATTGTATCATGTTTGTATGTATGTTTAAGTCAAAATGACCTGTTGTCATAGATGTTCCAATCTTGTGTATTGATTTTTTTCCTTGCAGACATCCAGTGTGTGTTTGGTAGTACTTCAGGACCTTGCCATGCAACGTGTGTGTGCGTGGGTGATTTGAGGTGACAGGAGGTGTGTGTCTTGCTCAAGGTCACTTCTTCAGTACTTTGGCAACTGATTTACTGATGTAGCTCAGTGGGTCACTGATTCAATTCACAATATATGAAACATCTGTTCTCCCTTCAAACCTAGTATCAGTATTCTGCTGTATGTTTACCTTGTTTTGTTATAAACCGTTTAACTTTACATCTACACACACAGAAGCTTTCTTTCTGTACAAACTACAGATGTGTGATCAGAAACCAGCGTTTCCTCGCTAACGCAGGGGTCCTGTAATAGAACGGTGGATTGTAAATCTCAGTCCTTTGTAAGTGGGAGATTTGACATCCTTTCATTTTTTCCTTCTTATTCTCTGAAGTAATGGTGGTGATTTCTGTGTGGACTAACAATACAGACCGACTAACGTAGAAAACAGCGGGTGGTCTCTTTTGAAGAAGACAAAAGAAACACGTTGGGCTGTTTTGCATGAGTATGGAGTCATAGGAGTGCCATAAAAAAGAATAAGAACATACATGTGGAAATATAAAGGGAAATGGCCAAATATAAAATAATAATAGGCATTTTCATGATTTTGTACACTTTTATTTACTTTCTTTTATTTATTCCTCTTTATATTTCCACATTTAATTCTAATTCTTTTACAGATTGTTTTTATATGGTACTTCTATGACTCCATAGGTGTTCACCTATTTGTAAAAACAAGCTTCATTTATATTATAAAATATTATAATAATATATTATATTATATTATTATAATATAATAATATTGGCTTATGCCTGTTAAGCCGTCATACTCATGAATCTATTACTCCAACTGGACTTTCTGGATCGTATTTCATCTTTCTGCTACCTGAAACAACACGCTTCCACCAACTCATCTCATTAGGTTTATATTTTTTTAATGCATGGCTGGTTTTGGTCTGTAGAAGCGGACTGTTGCAGGAAATCTGCAGCAGCAAATGTTGTTGACAGTATCAGCTGAATGATGTTGGGTTATAAAGGCGCGCTGCATATCTGCAAACATATGATTTGATGTTACCAGCAGCCGAGCAGCTGACGTAACTTCAGTGCCCGATCATAACTGAGGCAATGCTCCTTTTAGATCTCGAATCTTGTAGAGAGAAAACTCTTGCTTGGTTGTTTTTTTGCACCACACAGTGCACGTATTAAGATCTGTACTGTGGACCAACTCATCTCACTTAACCTCCAAGAACACCTTCAAATCCTGGAGCTGCTGCTCAAGTACACGTTTAATTTTCTCTACACTGTCGTAGAGAAGAAGCTCTTAATAACTTAATAAGGAGGAGGCATTTTCATTTGAGTTATTTATTATGTGGAAACAAATTACAGCCTTTTCAACACAAATCCAATATAATAACGTTTCACTTCCATGATCTATATTACTTTCCCCCCTAGACTAATTAAGCTGCTGGGAAAGACCGGAAATATGTAAATACAGTGTAAACTCATCTGGACTTGCTGCCAGATATACATGCGTGTACACACACACACACACACACACACATACTGGCAGTTTTACCACAATTGCCCATATGTCAGGATCTAAATATGCAAATAGGAGTCATTTTAAACCTTAAACATTCACTGAATTAGTCCCAGAAAGACAATTAGCCAAACAACCAAAGTTATTAACAGCAAATTTTTTTACAGAAGAAACTGCATTTCAAATAGAAACAAGGAGTCATTATGGGGTTAAATTTCAAAGATATTACAGCTCAAAATATTTTCAAATCTATTAGAAATACATGAAATATGTTCAACTGCACAGACTATCCAACCGACATGCTAAATCTCTTTTTTTGCTGATTTTCCCACAAGCATTTCAGCCGCTCGCAACAATTTGAGCTCACAGTGGAGAATACAAAGACTGGACTCATACATTTTTGGATTGTAAAGACAGTCAGTGGTTTCACTGAAGTCCGAGCAATTTATATTGATGCAGAAGGGCGTTGTGTCCAAAATGAAAGCTGCAATTTGGAGAAAAAGTCTTTCTCCTAAATGCAGCCCATAATCAAAATGAATCAAAGTGCTGTTTCAAGCAGCAGCCACAAATGGCAAGTAGGTGAGTTTTGATCATTTAAATACAGAATAAATGTTTAACATCAATAAACTAACAAAGCAAAAGAGAAAAAAATGAACTAACATTGTGGAAAAGTGGAAACGTCTCTGACTCTGTGTGTTTTTGCTGTCGCATCAGGTTTCATCCTGATTAGTAGAAACACACCTCGGTCTTAATTGGCCTGCTTCCTGTCACAACTCGTCACTCATCTCAAAGAAATGGCACCCAGTGAAATGGCAAAAGCCGGCGTCTGTAAAGTCTGAAGTCAGTAACGACAAATGGTGTCCAACATTAGACTGAAAATGTTTCATCTGGCAAGTTAATATGAGTCTGCAGACGTTAAACATTCAGGAGGTAGAAAAATAAAAGAGAAATAATGTCTTTCCTGTGTCGATAGCGACAGGTAGATGTGTGTGATTTTTGGGATTTGACTGACTCCCATTCCATGAGGCAACGTCTTGTGCAGCAACTAGACAGCCATTCCCAAATACACCAGTTCAAGGGTCCAAATCCATTATTTCTGTGGCAAATAATTTCTTCTTCTTTCATTTCATTTTAATTTAATCAGCCAGTCTAGTTGACATTAAGACCTCTTTTCCAAGAGAGACCTGAGAACAAGAAACATTCTCACACAAGCAGCAAACAGAAGCAACACAACAAACAAGGAACTAATCACAACAGAAGAATCATTAAAAAACCATCAGATAATAAAGCTTTAAAATCACCAAGGGGAATGTAAGACTGTAGTTCGAGGTACCTGAAACCAGCTCTGCCAACTTTAGTGAGTACGATACAAGATATGTAGTTACTGGAACGTGTACTGCAGCTGTTGGATTTCTATGAAATAAGAGATGTGTGGTTAACTGGATAGCTGGAGTAGAGGGTTGACAGGAAATGGAGAGAGAGAGAGAGGGAGAGAGAGAGAAAGATGGGGAATGACATGCAACAAAGGTCTCCAGACGGATGCAAACAAGGTGACATTGCAATTCACGGTCAGTGCCTTAACCTCCAGGCTGCCAGCGGGTCCAGTGAGAAACTAACACCGACTGATTTGTTCAGCCGAAACTCACGAGCTTGATTTAAAGTGTTTAATATATTTATTATTATATATTAGAGTTTATGTTGTTTAAATGTAAAGACTTATTGGATATCAGCTCCTTGAAGTTCTTGACTCCACGACTGCATCTGTGTTCTATTAATCTGAACAATGCATTGACGACGCAAAGAGACGAGTAATCAAAGGGTTCCTGTGTGTTTTCATGATTTCCTTTAGAGACGATAACAGTATAATACACACACACACACACACACACACACACACACACTGCAGTAAGTACTTAAGTACTTTACCCCCCCTCCCCCCACACACACACAGTAAAGCCAGCAGCCTGCTGAACATCACCTGAGAGCAGATAGGGGTTAATGGCGACACGCAGTCACACACATGCTCAGCTGCCACTTGCCCAGAGGGACTCGCACCTACACGAAGGCCAGCAGCAAACACACACACACACACACACACACACACACACACACACACATGCAGCTAGTGGGCATAACCGGTGCAGGTGTGGCATGTCAGTGACATCATGCAACCCTTTTACTTTGCTTAAACACTGTGTCATTTTAAATAATCTAAATAATTAGGAATGTTTTTCTGTCTAATCTAATGAATCCAATCACAAATCCTGTAAATCCAATGCTGCCATAAAGAAGTTCTGCACCGTGGCTTTCAATACCGCCTGCAACATATCATGGTACAGATCATCATGCAGCCAAACATTACTGTTACTGACTGGTTTAATGAGATACTTATCAGATACTTTTGCATGTAAATCTAAACATGTGGATTTTGGCTACTTGTTGACTGTTGTCCACATCACATCTTCAGCTGGTTCCAGTTTTATTCAGGACTCTGATGAAGAAATGTAACGTGTACGTGATAGTGCAGCTGCGAGCTGGGGCTGTTCTGAAAACACTCGCTGGTGGTGCATTTAAAGGCGCGTTTCGACGCAGGATGTTTCACTGTCAGCTGCCCGACAACAAAACGTAATGATGCCAGAAACTACCACAGCTTCCTTTTCAACAATGCTGTTTTCTTTCATTTCAACATATCTCATGAATATGCTTGTGTGCAGCCTCTTGACTTACTGCTGACGTTCCTGGCTGACTGGTTGTTTACTGACTAGTCAACTGACCGAGTTGTCTGCTTTCTTTCTTCCGTTCACTGTCTTTGTCAGCATCTCTCTCTCTCTCTCTCTCTCTCTCTCTCTCTCTC
>JAVQJD010099058.1:0-19018 GCA_036023655.1 Nannoperca australis | reverse complement strand
AGTACCAGGTGGAAACAATCAGACAGGAAATGAATCGAACAGCAACACAGACCAACAAGATTTCAAAGTAAAACAGGAAATTACCATGAAAACTCAAAAACCCAAAAGACACCCTCAGCACAACGTGCCAGACACAACAAATGTTTATTGAGATGTAATCGTCCCTGTATGAGGGAGTCCAGTATTGTTCTTTCTTCTGGCAGAAAATAATAAGAACCGTCATCATAGTCTTCATAGTCTATCATCTCTAGGGAGAATGAATACAAACCAGTAAGATCAACCTCCACATTTATTTGTTGATTATCTGCACCCAGTGTCATAATCAGCAGTGATGTGTGTATGTATGTATGATTATCTACACCGCACCCTCATACCAATCACATGATCAATCCTCTGCCTCTGTAATGCTTTAACTGTGGTGGAGTTTTAGCTGGAGGGCGAACTGAAAGAATTGTGTCCTCTGTGGTAACATTATGCTGTGACATCAGTGTATCTCACCCAAGCAAACGCATACAGAGTGCCCTGAGATAACTTTGTTATGATATGGCGCTATATAAATTAAATTAAATTGAATTGAATTGAATACTATGAAATACTTCTGTTGGTTTATTAAGCACTGAATACATCTCTGATTTGCTGATCTGTTATGAACCGTTCAGACCTCTCAGATGGTCTGGGACAGGTCTACTTACAGTCCCCGGAATCCTGACTAAACATGGAATAGCAGCATTCAATTTTTATGCGCCACATCTCTGGAAGAAACTACCAGAAGACAAAAAGTCTGCTCCAACCCTCAGTTCTGTTAAATCAAGGCTTATAACATACCTGATTGTCACAGCATTTTATTGAATTACATTTCGGACTATTTATTCATATTTTGCACAGCACTGAGGCTGTACTGTAACATTTAATGCTGGTTAATGAGTGCTATGACTGCTTAGATCCCTAGTCTCTGTTTGAGATAATCAGATGTTAAATACTTGCATGCTGCTTTTACTCATTGTAGGACACTGCTCTCCTAAAATGGTGTATTCATATATCTAGTCATACATATCACAGTGAAATTGGTTATATATGGCACACTAAATCAACATTTTTACAAAGACTTGTATCCCTCATCGTAGTGAGTCTCATGTTATCATTGCTATCCAACGACAACCACACATCTCCAAATATTTTTGGCGATTTCAAATGTCTTAGATAAACTGAAAGCTTATGTGTTCCCATGTTCATAATTGTCATACTTCTTGACCTAAATAAATCGTTAAAAAACCCATTGGATTATCTGAAATATTCATTTCACAAAAACAGGACTGTTTGTCTTAGCTCATGAAAAGTTTACTTTTTGGAGATACATGGTTATCATAGGACAGCAACTGTATGCTCCAGGGCAAAGTCAGGCTATTCTGAGGATACGGATTTCTATGAATAAGTCCTTTCCTGAATGAGGTTATTACAAAGAAGTGATGTGTTAACATGTAAAAATACATGGACAGTGAACAGGTCCATTATGATGTGGAGTCTTTTTTCAAATCCTACTTTTGTGAATGAGTTCTGTCTTTACCCCTGTTTTCCTCACTTGTCTTTGCTGTATAACGGATATATTCGCTCACGGCATGAGGGGAGATTTCTTTCAAGTATTTGGGTCAAAGACAAAACCTACCAACTGGGAGAGAGGGAGCAGAGGGACGGGGGATGAGAGGATAGCAGGGCAGACAAACAAAACTGCTTTAGAACACATGGACTTTCCCCCTGTGAATCAATATTCAAGCCCTGATCTCCCTGTTGAGCAATGAGGACAAAGAGAAGAGGGAGCTGAAAGATAGATGAGACGGAGGGAGGGCTGTGGGATGTCATGTGTAAAGAAGGAGATTCTCATTGGAGGCAAAGAGAAAGAAGAGTGCTATGCATGTTTTGAGGGGAAAAAAGGAAAACATCCTACATGCTGAAGCCATCTTGATCGCACTGCTACACTCTGGACTCCAGATCTGAATATTATTAAGGTAGGTGCTACCACTGGATCAAAAGATGCAATGAAATTATGAAGTTGTGGGTGGAACAACATTTCTATTTTTAGTTGTAGCCAGTGCAGGAAAAAGACAACATGCATAAATCTTTCACCTCACTGTGGAGGCTCCATATGGGGATGCGTTGCTCTTTCTTGCATTGCTTAAAGATGCTTAAAACATTTTGAATTATAGATTCCTTTTATTTGTTTCTTTACTATATTTCTGCAAATTAAACTTGTGTTTATAAAGAAATTGTTTATGTAGTATGTACAATGACATCTCATTTGCTATGTTGGCTTGTTTTTCTTCATACTCCTGTGCTGAATTTGGAATAAAAGCTCTAACAAAAGTGGAATGATGTCCTCCAAGTTGAAGTGGCTGATTGTTATCCAGCTCCTGCTGAATGAACAGGCTCTGTGCAGGGTCCCACCTCCTTTGGCACTGACTAACACTCTGGGAGCTGACTTCCGTGATGAGGTAGAGAAGACAGCCGAACATGATCATCAGTCTCTCCTGGGATCCCAACCCCAGCTTGGTCTCCCATCTGCAAAAAAACCTATTCCGGTATCAGTGGTTGCACAGAAAGAAGAGACAGTGCGATCTGCCAAAAACGTAATATCAGTCCTCAGGGCTAGGCTTCAGGAGCAGATTCAAGATCATCTCCACATTCAAGGCAACGTCAGCTGTGAGGAGCTGCTGTCTGCCAGCACCGTGGATGACCCATCATCCTCCATGTTCCCCCAGGAGCTGCTGAGTCTCTCTTTAGTGCCAGTGTTGGTGGTGGCAGGCTGCCCACAGGAGGCACAGACCCTGGTGCTCAAGCTGTATGACCTGCTGGGAACGGTGGATACGGAGGAACTCCTGATGGAGGTGGAGGGTCTGATGGAGAGGAGAATGAGCAAGTCTGCATCTACGCCTGCGCCAGAGAGGGATCCAGCAGGATGCCACATAGAGGCTGTGATGTTCAACATCCAACAGCTGGCCCGGGCGGGAGAAGGTACCTCTAAGCAGGAAGGGCATTGTGAGGGTTGGACCAGAGTGAATGGAACCACATTGGTAGGAACAGATGTGGAAAAAGCCACAGGTGATCTACAGGAGGCTGTGAGTACCTGCGAGAGGCTGGGAGTCCAGTGTGCTGGTGTCACCAGCAGTGGACCTGGGAAGTACCAGGCAGTGTTTAAAACAGGCAGTCGCATCCTGCCCTCTGAATCCACAGGGGCTGAATGTTGGATCCATCAGTGCATCGCAGAGGAAGATGTTTCGATCCCCGCTGCTTCAGGTCGACGGATGAAGCGGAGCCCCCCGAGGAGATGTATCAACAAAAGCGAGGAGCGCGTGTACAACGTGGTGGAGTGGATCCCTGCGGTCAGCACCCTCTACAGCCTTGGCACAGCTGTGTATTATGCCTCAGTCAACTGCTCCGAAACGGCCAAAGAGAGAGCCATCCTCAGTGCCGTTGACCTAGGCACGGATGCTCTTATGGTCGCAACAGGGGGGACTGCTGGAGTGGCAGGCTACGCCCTGGGTGCAGGGGTGAAGACCGGTGTGAAAGCTGGTGTCAGGTATCTGCTCAACTCCATGAAGCAGGAAGACGACGTGCTGGTGAACCAGTTCAGCTGGGAGGAGGGCGTCATCACAGTCCAGTAGACTAAGGGATCAATAAATTAGCCTGTGAAGCTTTAGCAATAAATATCATTAGTTTTTATTTTTAAACAATGACACAGGGTTGATGTTTGTTAACTGAGATGGTTGAAGAGTAACACATTAGTTTATCAGACTTTATTTAATAAAAACATTTTGGAAAACAAAAAATCTTTATTGAAGATGGTGTGATTTTCAATTTGCATCTTTTGAGAGAGACAATCTAACCTAAAATTTTATGGAAATTCAGTTAAAAAGTTAATAACATTGCACTTTCATTGTAAACAATCTCAAAAACGTTTAAAGAAAAGTATGGTCATAAAGTAAGCTTTTAGAAAAGTAGGTCTTTTTGTGTTTGAAAATAATTTAACCATTTATCAAATTAAGCAGCAACTTTTGAAGAACCGGTCTCAGGAAATTAAACCTTCAATCCCTCGAAACTTTAATTTTGCCCTCCATCCAGTGTCTTTTCTTCTGTTCACTGTCACTGTTCGGTTCATTGCTCTTGTTGTTTTCTTCCCTCCCATAAAAACATTTTGTCAGGTCAGAGTCACATTCTTACCTCTGGTGTAATTGCAGGGACAATAGACAGATAACTAAATGTTGTTGTTTTAAATGTATATTTTCTTTAAATGTCAATAAATTGTATATTAATTAAATTGAAAAACATACACACCAAAGAAAATATTATTGAATGTGCACGTTCACATTAAACTATATTTTCTATATAGGCCAAGTCATGGCATGCAGACTTGTCAGATGATTTATATATACGTTTGAATTTCTAGCCTTCATGCACTACACTCAAAAATACATAAAGATCTAAAGGCTAAATAAAGGCTGCCTTTATGTTGTACATGTACAAATAATTACCGTTGTAATTCTAGGATAATTGTTAAACTGATTTCACAACTTGCTGAACTGTTTCCTTTCTTTTGGATAGATGTTTAAATTAAATCTTAGTTATATTTATTTGACTCATTTGTGTATTTGAGAGTACAACATCTGTTGGTTTCCCTGAGTAATCGGTTAGGGGAGGGAAGGCAGCTTAACGTTCATGGGGTAATTGACCTTTAAAAGCTGTGTGAAGGTCCCACGTCTGCTAGCTGATTTTAAAGTACACAATGTACTGTAAGAAGAAAATGAAACACCCCCTGCAGACATAAAGATGAAGGAATGTAAATACATAACAGACAAGGTTTCTTCAACCCTGCTCCAGTACTCAGCCTCCTCTCCAAACAGTGCTGCATGCATTCTTTCTCACTTTGCAAAACAACAGCACAACACATGAGTTAGAAGCACAAACATTCTCGATAAAAGCTGTGGAAGTTACTCAAGGTCACGTTTCACTGCAAACATTTGACGAGCCACTGATAAGTGTGGACTGATAAGTGTGGATAAGTGTACACTCTATGATTTTTATTACAATGAAGGCTATTTGTTTTTGCTATGGGGTGGTATGGTGGCTCATAGAAAGAAAGTCATAAATAGGCCTTTTCCGTGGAAGACATTTTGACATGTTACAGTAGCAAAAGCACAAGTGTAAATGATAAAAATAATAATTTCTGAGTTCCATTTGGCTTACTGGGATATTTGAATAGAACAGAGCTTTTGTTAATGTTAGACTACCATGACAAGTCACCATGTCTCCTGTGAAAAAAGGGTCTATTTGCACATTTGAGGCCCATTTGAACCCAGCTGGCTGAGACCTCTCTGCTGGATTAGCATGTTCTCTCTGTTTCTATGTACCAGTAGTTTTCTTCCTGCAGCCAAAAGACATGCAAGTTAAGTGAACTCAGTATGAGTGTGTGTGTGTTGGCCTTGTGACAGACTGGTGACCTATTCATAATGTTGCCTGCCCCAGCAGCACTGTTATGTGACAGGCCATGGCAAGGGTGTGTCCTTCTGTACCCCCCCCCCCCTGTTTTCCTCACTTCATGTAATTGCTGGGTCACTTTCACCTGTGTATCTGAGGGAAGCTGCTCATTGGGTCCTGGAGCGTTGGAAAGAGGAAAGGACAGACACAGAAACAAAAAGCAAAAAGCAGATGGTGGAAAGAGAAAGCGAGAGCGAGATTTTTTGTTTATGCTTTTTTTTTTAAAGGGAAATCCTAGCCAGGACTCGTTTTGTCATATTGCTTTCAGTTTCTTTGGCACAACCTGTTGTCCCATCATCCCCCACCGGTTAATGTTTGTGCTGACTCAGTGCACAATAAACATCTTTATTAATCACCACAAATACTGTGACTCTCAAGTTATCCAATTGTCCTTTTACCTTTCCCTTTCACCCCCAGCTACAACAGGGGACGTAACAAGCACCATGAACAAGATACTCTGACATGGATAGATGGATTTTATTGTGTTCATCAAAACAAAGCACTTAAGCTGGTTATTGGTCATACGCCTGGGTGATAATCATAAACAGATCTGAGTAATTAATGAGCTGACTTGCAATTATCTTTCTTCTGATTCTGAGCACTGAACATTGCTCTCTCTACACATATTTACCAAACAGATAAACCCGCACTTGTCAATCTAAGTCCACAAGTCTTCATTAGTCCGTAAAATGGTCAGCTTGATGAATCCATATAACGTACAACACATTAGCTCTCTAAATTTAGTGGAAAGAGTTAAAGAACAAGCTGGGTGTTGTTTAGTTTGATAAACCCAGTACAGAACACATGGCCTGCATCCTGATAATAGGAAAAGGGGATGTGATTTTATTAGGAGAGTGAGAGTTAAAGATTTATTTAATACTGTTAGATAACATGTCTGTTTATCTAGAAGGAAAATACCCTCAGTTTTAAATCTCTATCAGGTTTTTCCACCTATCACCAGATATAACAATGTTTATTTTTGATGTTTTGATGAAAGGCAGGTCAGGTCTGTTTGTTGTGATCTTCGAGAAGCTGGATGAACAGGTGTGCTTAGCCGTTGGCAGGAAACAATGAAACTACTCGGAGGTTCATTAATTACAAATAAATGGTTCAAGATGATTGACACCGGTTGGTTAAAGTAAAAATATTCCATTGACACCTTTGTGTATTGAGGCATTCATTGCCTTCCATCTCCATTGTGACTCTGCAGCATGGAATGAATATAGATATTTATTTATAGTCTATTCTGCGTAGCCGACAATGTGCTGTAACTGAACTTAAGCCAGAGGGTCAGGACAATTTCCATAAACCTGGACCAATCACTGCACCAGGGCATTAAACATACCACTCTGTTTTTAGGGAGGGAGATGGACTGTTGCTGCAATTGAGAACTCTGTGGTAATGTGCATTATTTTAACTACTTTAATACACACACACATTACACTTGGATGGATTATGATATGTTGTACATTCTGTCAGGCTCGGAGGAATGGGGACCCAGAAAGCAGACGTAGGCCGAGGAGGGACAGTCAAATACTTTTATTGGTGACTTACTCGGAAACTGAAAAGGAAACTCAAATTGATACTCTCATGGAATGCAGAACACGAAACACAGGACATTAGATGCAATGAACAGAGACCAGACAAAGGAAAAACCCAAACCTAAATAGACAGGAGGTAAACGAGGAAAACAGAAACAGGTGAGTCTAGGGCCCAGGTGACTAATCAAACCATTGAAACCAGAAAAAGACAGGAACACAGGGTGACAGACAGGAATTACCAAAATAAAACAGGAAACAGAAAACAAAGATCAGGGATTGTGACACATTCAGTGTTCTTAAACTGCCCTTAGACCAACACAAAGGGAGATCAAAGATACAGCGAATATTATAGGGAATGTGGATTAAAATATAGCTTGTCGAAAAATGTTGGGGACTGATAGGGTGTGGTGGGCAAATTTAAAAACAGGACCTCAGAATTTCTGCAACCCTTTCTACAGCCCCGTGATGATGAGCACGTGCCAAGTATGACATCTACTGGTGAGATTGGGACCTGAAGGGATGAATAAAACAAATGGAACCGTTGTGACATTGGTAATCATTTCCGCAAAGGAATAAATTAATAAATTAATCAATAGATGAATTGATATGCCATTAAATGCACCAAATATAGTATTAACAATAAATATAGACATTAATTTATTGATAAAATGTAACATAAATAGATATTTCTGTATTTATCTATGTATTATTTTCTGTTTTGCATTTTATTTTTACATTTCTTGGTCATTTTATATTTCTTGGTCATTTTACATTTCTTGGTCATTTTACATTTCTTGGTCTTTTAACATTTCTTGGTCGTTTAACATTTCTGTGTGTGCTTGCTGCGATGCTTCACTATTCAAGTGAGGGGGCCTGTCGATGGTTGATCGATATCAGAGTGCATAGATCCATAGAGATCCATGTCTCTCATGAGACAGAACAAACTGTTTATTTGAAGAAAAATGTAATGTAAATAAGACGTTATTGATATCTATAGTAAAGATACAAATTTAAACATATAACAAAATGTTGATATTTGTACACAAATCTGTATTTAAAAAATGGTATTTGGGTACTAGCAGTGGTGCAAAATAACCAATAATCAAGTATATTTACTTAAGTACCATTTTTGGTATTTGCACTTTACCTGAGTATTACCATTATGTGACAGCGTACTGTACTTCTTACTTAGTTATCTGCCGGCTATAGTTATTATTTATTTAGAATGTTGTGATTTTACATACACGTCTTAACTTAACATTCAAAATAAATATGGTTCATTGTTATAAACTATAAAGTAGTTTAAACGTTTGTTGTTCTGATTAAGACTAGAGTATCAGAGAAACAAAACATGTGTTTAAACAACAACACCGATTGTCTTCCTTTATTAAGCATAAATAAGTATTCAGATGAGTGTGTCACATGATTGCTTCATCACTTTCACAGCGTCATTTCTCGGTAAATGTTCAGCTCGGGCCATAAGTTTCTATTTTGCCTACCGCTTACCACGTCACATTGATTGACATTCAAGTGCGCGAACAGCACGTGTCGTTCTGGGTCCGGATCGACCAATGAGCTGTTTGCTCTGAGCGCATGAGGAAACTGTGCAAACTGACGCGCACATTTCGGCTCTTATCTGCTTTAACGGCAGCTGTATCAGAGCCAAAATGGTGCCCATAATAAGCTCGCGAAGAACTACATGGGAGGGAGATGTAGCTATCCAATGAAAGAGAAGTAAAGAGAAAAAGACGAAGGAAACAACATTCACACGCCTGCACACCGAAGTTGTTTTGTTTTACTGACGTCTACCAGCAGCTACTTCTGTCTAGTAACGCGAGAAACAAAAAGCTAACTAGTAATGCACGTGTCTTAAATTAGCAGTTAGCTACTAAGATATTTCTAAGTGGACTCGGACTGACAGCATACAGCATACGTAAGGTGAGTAAATGCGTTATTACTGATCGGTCGAGCCTCGTCTGCGCTGTTGACTGTTTTCCCAAGAGCTAGCAAACATAAAAATAAAGTACACTCGGTCTCAAATTCCAATAGCATGTTAAAAACACAACATCATATGCATTAATTACATAACATACAATAAGTACATAGTCCGCAGTCACGGGTCGTCTCTTCTCTCTGAGTTTGCACTTTGCTCCCTCAACTGTTGTTTACGGACTCGTATGAACGGATCCGTCACTTTTAAATTGAAAGCCATTGGTACTGTCTTTAGGATGGCTCAGTGGGATAAACTGAGGCAGCTGCCTGCTGTGTACAGACAGCAGTTACATGAGCTCTACGACAGGGATGCTTTGCCTATGGATGTTCGACACTACCTGTCAACCTGGATAGAGAAGCAGGACTGGTAAGGCATCTCTTTTGCCCCTTATATCATGCAACCAACATTGTGTCATTCAAGGGTTAGTCAACTACTTAGTTTGTAAAATACTTTGCGTATATTCTGTCTTTTGTTCTTCAGGCAACGAGCAGCACGGGACCATGCTTTGGCCGCGGTGCTGTTCCAGGTCCTGTTGGAGAATCTGGATATCCAACACAGCCGCTTTGTCCAGGAGGAGTCGTTCTTACTGCAGCACAACATTAGACGCTATAAACAGAACTTTCAGGTTTGTGTGGATGGGATTAGTGAAAAACAAAAGCATTGGGTATTTTAAATTGGAAATATGTATGAAATAACCCTAACCCTAACCCTAACCCTAACCCCGAAATGCATTGTTCTTGGAGAGCTTTTCATCAACGTTGATTTTGCTCCCATTATCCTGCCTGTGCAAATACTTTTAAGTAAATAAGTTTAACTTTCCACCTGATCTCCTTCCACTGACAGATTTACCTGGATCAGCCGTGTATTTTGGCAAGCACAATCCTGTGGCTGTTGGAAAAAGAGAAGGAAATCCTGCAGAGTGCTGATCTGGCTGAGCAGGTTTGGCCATGATTGTATATTTCATATGAGTGCTGTGCTGTGGGTCTGCAGTACTGTAAATTCAATAATTACTTTGGAATGTTTAAAACCAAGTTCACAAAGGATATCTTCAAGGTGTCCAGTTTTCAGGTTTGAGAAATGTATATGAAGTTTTTTAGTACTGAATACAAACTACAGGACTCTGTGGGCTAGAAATCTGTGATTTTTCTACCAAACAGTGATTCTGTTTCAACTTCCTCTTTCACTCACACTTATTCTTTGTTCTGCAACAATAATACCCAGTATCACATCTAAAAGACTCGTTATCTCTATACCTACTTCCTCTTCTCATCCTGCTTTGTTTCAGGTCCAGTGTTTGCGTGTAGAGCCAGAAGCCATGGAGACAAGCAGCCAGCAAGACCTTGAACGTAAAATGGCTGGCCTCAGGAATGAAGTGCAGGTGCAGATTATGTTGCTTTATGCCGTTATGTCGTGCTTTGTAGATGACAGGTCTTACAGTTTATCCATTATTTTCTGTATTTTTGGGCTATAGTGCATAGAACATACAATGTTGTGTCTGGAGGAGCAGCAAGACGAGTTTGATTTTAAATTCCAAACTCACAAGATGGAAGGTGAGCTGATTAAAATGTTCTGGTTCTATTTGCATGCTTTAATTATGTACTCAGAGGATGAGTAATAAATTCACATGAATCACAACTATGTGTTCTGTTTTGCGTTGGTCTCTCTTATATGGAAACTGTCATCCCACTGTGGAAACCTGTTATGCAGCTGTGGTAGATGAGGCAGTGAAGAAAGAACAAATGAAAGTTTTACAGCAACTTGTCAACAGACTGAATGATTGTAGAAAGGTATGGAGTTATTCATATATTTTAAATTAATATTTTTAAGTGACACCTTCATTTCTTTTACTAACTTTTGTCTCATACAATTACTTTTTTAGAGCACACTGTCAGACCTAAATAAGGTATTGGACAGGACTGAGGATCTGATCAACTTATTGGTGAAGAAGGAGCTTGTGGAGTGGCAAAGGAGGCAGCAGAAAACCTGCATTGGTGCTCAAGACAATATTTGTCTGGATCTTCTCGAGCAATGGTGTGTTCATCTTCCCCATTATTTTAATTTAATGAAACCAGTGAAAGTCAGTAAAGAAATTGTGAAAATGACTTATAGTTGGAATTTGGGTCTTCCCCAACCAAACTGTGTTTTCACAGTTTATCTTTCCATTTTCCAAGACCTGTGTGAACATCATCACGTTTGTTCTTTTCCTGTTGTTTTGTAGGTTCACCTGTGTGGCAGTGTGTCTGTTCCAGGTGCGGGAGTTTCTTAGTAAACTGGAGGAGCTGGTAGGAAAAGTGTCCTATGAAAACGACCCTGTGAAGAGCCAAAATCCCATACTGCAGAGAAGAGCGGACACTCTTCTCAAAGACTTACTCAAGAGGTCTCTTGTTTAGGACACACTATCTTACACTATCTTGCTCTCTTATAATTTCCATGTGAAATTTCCTGACATTGTTTTACTGTTTATTAAAGTTCCTTTGTAGTTGAGACTCAGCCATCCATGCC
This sequence comes from Nannoperca australis, assembly GCA_036023655.1. Taxonomy (NCBI): domain Eukaryota; kingdom Metazoa; phylum Chordata; class Actinopteri; order Centrarchiformes; family Percichthyidae; genus Nannoperca; species Nannoperca australis. Next base: position 7,456 of record JAVQJD010099058.1, on the reverse strand, counting down.
TCAGGGGAAAGGACCCCTGGTGCTTCGCACAAATGTCCAGTTCTCTGTCAAGACCAGGTCAGTGTGCTACTAAAGGGAGTCACCACGATGCTATGTACTTATGTGAATTGACTTTTAGTATGTTTGACTTTTTCTAGCTCCATTCTGACCAGTGCATTCATTGTGATGTGGTAATCAGCATCTGTTTTCATAAATAAATATTCATCAGTTAGTATGATATTTGGGCATGTTGGACCACTGACAAGACATTTGAAAGAGTTCATTGTACCTAAAGTTACAAACGAACCAATAGAGTAGTAGTTGAGCTAAACCCACTTCAGCCACCTTGTAGTTCACCACATAAATGTTACAGCAGTTCTGAACTAGTATGAGGATAATAAGTAACAACAATAACAATAGTAATTGAATGCTTTTAGTAATGAAATGCTTTCCTTCAAAGCCTTTTGTAATCCTTTTCCCAAATGTGACTTTGATCTGTCAAACTAATTGTGTTTCATACTGTAACTTTGTCAGTGTTCACATTTTCCTGTTTTTCATATTTTATTGTTTAGTATCTTAATATTTCCAACTTTGTAAAATCTTACACCTGACTTAATATTTTCAGACTTCTCGTTAAGTTTCCTGAGCTGAACCACTCCATGAAAGTCAATGTGTCCATGGACAGGTGAGAGTCCTCCTTTAGTTCGAGTAACTTTTACCACACATGAAACCTGCAGCCTTTAGTTCTCGACTTCAAACAATAGAGGATGAGGTTTTGTTGCCCCCCTGTGGTCACTGCTGTTTTTCTCACCCTTGAAATTAGGGAGGCTCCTCAGATCAAAGGGTGAGTATTTTTTCATATCGAATGGTATTTCCTGAAGAACTGTTTTGAATTTGTTTTTACAAATCTGTTTATCTGTTTTTATAGATATCGGCGTTTTAATGTTCTGGGAACCAAAACCAAGGCCTTGAACATGGCAGAGAGCCAGAATGGAGGCATGGTGGCAGACTTCAGACATCTGGTGAGAGATAATGATTTGAAAAGAGAAAAGTTTTTGAATTAAATGAAATATAATGCCTTTCATACAATTCCAACATCAAAATTATTCAAAGGGTTAAATCCTGTCACATACTTTTTGTCGAAGTTTTCAAGAACACACATAAAGAAATAAAAAGGAAAACATAAGGAAACACCGGCTCTGGTGGATCATTTGACCTTGACGGATGCAGTTGGAGTTAGCCTTGTACTTTTATGATAATGAAAAAGGAGGCCATGAAGCCAGCTGATAATATCTAGACTATTATTTTGCAGAAGTATAGAATTTAACGAGAAAGACGCTATTTATGTAGTGCAGCTTGACTGGGCTGAGGTGCAGAAGGAGCTGGGCCTGGCTAAAGGTTGAGGTGATAACAGAGGGGAAGGGAGTCCAGCACAGCTTCCCACTGTCATAGTATTTCTTTTTTTTTTGATAACACTGTGTATGCAAAATGCAGCATCTGCACAAAAAAACTCAGTTACAGCATAAAGGACTCTTGTGCCCTCTTGGCAAATGTTGTCTTTTCCCTATATCTTCTTCTCAGAGTGCACCAGAATGCTTTGTTTACATGTTAAAATCACAAAGAAAAGATTCTGGCGAGGATGCCCCCACACCCCCCTACAGGGCTTGACTTTACAAACTTGTCACCTTTCTCACCTCTTGTCAATTTGCAGGTCTGCATATTTTAGTTTTACTGTATTCATTTTTTACTATTACTTGTCTGTAGACTCTGAAGGAGCAGAAATCTGGAAGTAGCGGCAAAGGAGTCAGTGATGTGAGTTGACTTTGACGACCCTGAAGATGCCATCTGTGCCTACACTTTTAATTAATAATTCAAAAATATATAAACAACCAAATAATGATCCTTGTGTGTGTGTGTTTTGATGTTGACAGATTTCTCTCAGTGTTACAGAGGAGCTGCACATCATCTGCTTTGACACTGAATTTGCACTGAAAGGCTTGACGGTGGAGTTGCAGGTGGAGTTTCTTCTGTTCTTTTCTTGTTATATGGCTGGCTTCATACAAATTAACACAATAACATGTGTTCTGTGTTGATGCACTTATTGTTGTTGATTATGGAAATATGAGTTGTTTTCACCTGGCACCCACCTAGGCCTCCTCTCTCCCGGTGCTCATCATCTCTAACTCCAGTCAGCAGCAGAGTGCCTGGGCGTCTGTCCTCTGGTTCAACATGCTCAGTGAGAACACCAAGGTGAAAGATGCCCATGACTAACACACACTGTGTAGCATTTTGCAGTTTAGTTGTGCTATTAGAAGGCATTGGAAATACATTTTGTATATGTTGTTAATGTGCGTCTGTTTCTCCAGGACGTCATGTTCTTTGCCAACTCTCCTGCAGCCACTTGGCCGCAGTTTGGGGAGATGTTGAGCTGGCAGTTTCTCTCTGCCACTAAACGTGGACTGAATGATGCTCAGCTGGAAATGATTGCACACAGACTCTTTGGTAAATCCCGCTGCTATGTTCCGCTTCAGTTGCTCATCTTAGCTTTTTTGTGTGTGGTTGTTTTGTCTATAAATTGAGCTGAGAGTTGCATAATGTAGAATTTATTTTTCTATCCCACCAGGAAAGAAGCAGAACTATGACACCTGCACAGTAGCCTGGTCAAAATTTAGCAAGGTGAGAATACTGAATCCTAGAAAATATTTTTAAGCACGCCTCAGAGGATTAACCTCAACCCTGACCACTCGACTTGAAACATCTTGACTTTAGTGATACTCTGTAGCATTGATAACCTTTTCCACCAATGTGATTACAGGAAAATACTCCGGACACTTTCTGGGTGTGGTTTGATGGCATTTTGGTGATGGTGAAAACATTCCTAGAAGACCTATGGAGGGATGGGTATGTTCTCTCATTATAGTCTAATCAGGTGCAATACAGATCAGTTTAGCTCAAGCCTTTAATTCCTGGGAAATGGTTGAAGTTTTTTGTTTTATGTGAGACTTTTTATTTGTTCTGTAGCCACATCATGGGTTTTGTGAGCAAAGGCAAAGAGAAGTCACTGCTGAAGAAAAAACAGAGAGGCACGTTCTTGTTGCGCTTCAGTGAAAGTGTCATTGGGGGAATCACCTTCTCTTGGGTGGAAACCACCGGAACTGGTGAGATATATTTATTTCATAAAGATTCTGGAGAACATTTAGAAATTGTTGCATGGCAGACTACTTAGATTAAACTTACTTTTTGTCTACAAAATGTCTATTTTAGGTGAGCCTGACGTAAAGACAGTTCAGCCTTTCACCAAAGTTGACCTTACCCAGATCCCCTTCCATGAAATCATCAGGAATTTCCAGATCTTAGAAGCCGAAAATATCCCAGAAAATCCTCTGCTTTACCTATATCCCAACATCCCTAAAGACGAGGCTTTTGGAAAATACTACTCCGAGAAGAGTGGAAGTAAGGGCATCAAATTATACTTTTATTTTTTTGCCACTTAAATACTTTTGGAAAAGAAAACACACCTCACATTTGAAATTACACTGTGTTAATGGTGTGATGTGTTGGATGAATATGACACATTAAATCACATCTAAACTCATTGTCTTTCAGATGACAGTCTTTACATAAAGTACATCAAAACCAAGCTGATGTTTGTTTCAAAGGAGTAAGTATATTTTTAATTTGCTCCAGGCTGGTTTAGAGTGTCTTGCTTGTTTCAATTAAAACAAAACCATACCTTTATATTCTAAATGGGCTATTTATACGGAAACACCAAGTTAAACATCAAGCTAAAACTACAAAATCCTAAATCTAATCTAAATCTGCATCCAAGAAGCAAGTGTACCCACGACCTTTTTATGTCAGGAGCAACTTGTTGTAATGACTGTTTCTTATTGGTCATGTAGGAACACACTGGAGGCTAGGTCACCCATGTCTTCTGAAATGGCACAGGGTGAAGGCCTGGAGCTAACAAATGGCCTGTGTGGAGAGGCAGCTGGTGAGTCATGCCTCTCCTTGCTGTCCCATCCAGCTAATAAACCTCATTGAAAAGATGTCAGGCGACAGGGATTATGAAATTGTTGAACTTGTAGTTTATATCCTGTGGGGCTGTTGGCTGTTTCTGCTGCATGTGCATGTTCTGTGGTTTGCTCTGCTTAACATAAGAGCGCGATTGGTTTGAGCCAAACTGTTACTGACACTTTTATTTAATTGCACAGCTTTTTGATTTTACTTTCTGATGCTTGGTGTATTTATTGAAATAAATTAAAACACACTGTGAAATAAAAACTGCATAAAGACATAGATTAAATAATAGCACCAGTAAAGATCAATCATGAAATGAATATAAATATGGTGAACGTTATGCAAATCCTTGTACCATTTTGTTTAAAGCAAAGGTGCTACAGTATTTGTCACTCCCATTTCCTCATCGAAAGCAGTACCATAAATAATCACAGCCACAACAGCAGAAACAGTAGCTTTCTCTTGTCCCTTTCTTCACTTTAGAACAAAACGTGAATCCTCATCCTCTGGAAACGTATCACCCTGATCCAATGCTGTCTGACTCGGTTGCAGCCCCAGAAGAGGATTTACTGATGTATCTCAACAACCCCAACCTGTTTGTTGTTTCTGACATCTTGCAAGATGAGCCAGTGCTGCCCGATTTCAGTTTTCAAGGATTTAACTGCCAGCTCCCACAATCCTGTGGAAGCATTTTCCAATAAGCCTCTGTTGTGTATATTTAACCAAACCACAGTATCATTCATCTTCAGCTCTACTTTTAGCTACTTACATTACAACATCCATGTCATGTAATAGTTTGCTTTAAATATGGTTTTAATATAAAATGCCTGACAAAATTAAGCAATAGGTTTTTGAATCAGCATGTGAAGACTTGTGTGTACTTTGAAACCAATCCCTTTTACCGTGTTGTGATATTGTTAACAATCAGTGAGACAGAGGTAAGGTAATTAGCTAGATTAATAGCCACTCCATTAGTGTCTCAGGTATCTGTATACATCACAACTATCATGCATCATAAATAGTTTGTTATTATATATTATTACAATGTAAGAGTTTATTTTTCTTTGTAGAGTACATTGCCCATACTGCACATAATTTATTGTTTGAAAGTTTGTTTTGAGTCTCTGTGGTTGATATAATGGCCCATTTACGTTTTGTTGTTGGGCAACCTACAGGTTGTGGTAAGAGGTGTGGTGGCTGAGAGGTACAGCTGTGTGCTTATCAACCAGATCCTTACTTGTAAGTCGCTTTGGATAAAAGCGTCTGCTAAATGCCTAAATGTAAATGTAAATTACTGAAACATGGCACTTCCTTTAAGTTGTACGCTTTTATATTTACCTGTTCATTGAAGTGAAAGTGAAATTTTATCACCAATAAAAGGCAAATGGCTCATTGTAGAGGCTTATTCTGTCCATTGTTTACTGAATTTTGTAAATTAACAAACATTTGAAATAGTTTTTATATCGTGAGTACAAAGTACAAAGTAGCTTATTTATGACGCAGATTTACAGTTACAGTTTACGTCAGACTGCAGCACCTAAAACCACACATTAAAACTAAATACAACTACTTGAATAAAACCAAATACTGCAGCTCTACAGAGATTTTAGGTTTTCCAATCACTTTTACAGTAGTGTAGTATATCCTGCACATTATGCTTAGGTTTTATTCCCCCTCTTCAACCAGCAGCAGGCAGCTGCCCAGGAGGCATCAATTAAGCCGGTAGCTGCTGATGAAACGCGGAAAACGTACAAACTACAGAACTACATATTTTTCTCCGGAATTAGTGAATACAGAACACGAGTTGAAAGGTCAGTGAATAGTTATTAACAAAAGTTAACAAATGTTGCTTTGTGCCGTTTGGCAGAGTCACGTTAGTTAAGCACATGTCATACTTAAGGCCAGATCACATCCCTTTTTTATAATTAGTCATGTGCTAAATCAGGGATACCGAGTTGAGACACAGGTTAGAGTCACAAGTTCCTGAGTTACTGAAATAAGGCACGTTGTGTTAGAGTTGAATATCCTGTTCCTGATTTCGTAACAGTGGTTTCTCATATTATGAAAAAGGCACCCAAAAGTGGTGATGATGTACAGGCTATTGTTGCTCAAAGTTCTGAACACAACTGTGGACTATGTATTACAAAATAAACTTTATTACATAACACATAAACATATAAGTACATAAATAATACATACTGTAAAAGCAAACAACAAAAGAGTAAAACGTGGAGGTTGTGATGGAAATAGTGCAGTCTGAAATGTTGGTAATGTTTTTGTCAAATTCAATTTGAGTGAAACCTTTGTTCACTGTATGAGTGCTAAGACCATGCCTAATTTATTTTGCCAACTTCTAAAAATTGATATCAGGAGAAACATCAGGCAAGTTTCAGGAAATCAGGATCTCAGAGCCCGCCACTGTGTTACGAGGCAGGTGAATGGTGCAGCAGCCCTGGTGAGCAGCCCGTGGTACGCCTGTCGAAACTGTCGGTTCATGACCGCATAGAGCACAGGGTTAATGCAGCTGTTGAGCCAGGTGAGGTTTGCACAGAACATGTGCAGAACCTGTGGGGCGCGGTTATGTTTGTCGGCTATGTTGAGGATCAGGAAGGGGACAAAGCAGAACACAAAACACAGGAAAACAGTGAAGCACATGCGCGTTACACGTTTAAATTCACCATCGTCTCCTGAAGTTGCTGATTGGGAGGAGGACGCTGCTGTGGTGGGAGCAGGTGTGGGTGTGGGTGCAGCTGATGTAGGGACGATATCAGGGGCAGGCTTGTTGGCTGCTGATGAGTCTGAGGCTTTGGCAGAGCTCTTTTCACAGGTGATCTCCTCCTTATTTTGGGATAGTTCTGCCTGGCTGCTCATCTCACAGCTACATGTGTTGGCCATGCCACTCTCCACACCACTGTCATCGGTCCCTTGCACTGAAGAAGCTGGTTTCTTCCTGGATGATCTGCGACTGGGCCTGTAGCGGAGCAGCGCCTGTGAGGCAATCCGGACCCGTCTGTAAATGAGGAGGTAGAACGCGCCAACACAACCCAGACCGATAAAAAAGTAGAAGAATAGCAGGATGGTGGTGTAGGGACGCCCCCTGGTCCGATGGAAGCTGCATGTGCACACCTGTGGCACAAACACGTAGACAGGCCATAGTGGGGCAAAGCTAGCCAGGCCTAGTGCCCACGCTGAGATCAGGAGTAAAATAAGACCACGGTCAGAGAAGACGCGTTCAAACACAGACCTTTTCGTGACCAGGAGATATCTGCTGACTGCTACCAGGCAGAGGGTGATAATGGAGACAGAGTTGGAGAGGAAGAGGAGCAGGCCGAAGATGGTGCACCAGAGCTGACCGCTGCGCCATCTGAGGTGTAGATAGGAGTCAACTGAGATGGGCTGCAGTATGGTGCAGTACAGGAGATCTGCTGCAGCCAGGTTGACGATGAGCACGTTGAAG
>JAVQJD010099051.1:0-11118 GCA_036023655.1 Nannoperca australis | reverse complement strand
CTGATCCGGGTGTACACAAAAGCAGCCATGCAGTTGTTGCGCTCAGCTGACTGCAAGTGAAAGTACATCCAGAGCAAACAGAAACACCAAAAACCTCTCCACCAGCACATTTGTGGAGGCCACGACACTAACAAGTCAACACCAAACAAAAAACCCAAAAGTACAAAGTTAAATAACAAAAAGATTTAAAAGAGCAAGTAAGACGAGCGGAGCAACCGTAAAAGGCAGCACGCACTTATAAGCGCATGCGCACTAGAATATATATAACTATAACTTTGATTGAAGCTACTGCATGCCCAGTTTAATGAAATTGCAGCTGAAGATGCAATAAGGAGTACGTTTTTCAGTTACCTGAGGTTGATCTGGATGTGATGTGCAGGTATAACACCACCAGCCCAACACCGTACGATCACATCCGGCACACACTGCTCAACCTGCCGAAGGAGACCGCATCGTTCTCAGACTCAGAGAGCATCCCCAGCCCCTGCACCTCCCCACCACAGGCCAGACGGCACTACGGAGAGTCCATCACCAGCCTGGGCAAGGCCAGCATCATGGGTGAGAACACTAATAGAAGTGGTATTTTTTGTTCTAATGTCTAAGAATCAATGTGATGGTTGATGAAGATTATGATGCACCCTAAAAAGCTGTCTTTTGACTTCTCTGGTGGTAGTCAGGGACAAGTTACACTGCAGCAAGGGAGGAGTTTCACAAAAAAGAGGCTCAGACTGGAGTCTGTATTTTAAATGTCTATTTGATACACTACAGGGCTGTACAGACAATGAATAAGAAAAAAGAAATGTGCTAAATGAGGCCTGCATGATGGGTAACCCTGTATATGGGTTACTCTGCAGGTGCACCTAGTCAACAATGTAGTGATCGATTTAACACCCAGTCGTTTAGGAATCGTCATGTCAATGTCACAGAATGCCAAATGTGAAATAGAATGATGCCTGAATTCAACCCAATCAATACAATTGTTGAGATACTGTAAAAAAGCCTGGTGATCAAATTTAGAACCATTACAAATCAGAAATATGTCATCAATATATATTTTCTAGAACACACTGAATTGTAAAAATGTATTATTATTGTACACAAATTGGTGTTCAAACCAACCATTCAAATCTTTGTATCATGTATCTGGAAGAAGAAATCTTTACCGTTCAGACAAGTTCAGACATATCAACCAGGAGTTGAGTTGGGGGAATGTCCTCTGGCCTAACATTAAGAAAAACCTAAAGAGCCCAGATGAGTGTGGGATGGTGGTATAAAGGCTACAAGCTACGTCCATGGTGGCCAAGAGAAGATCATCACTGCTGAGTCATGAAGTCATCGGTGTCTTAATTACAAAGAGAGATTTTCAACTAACTGATGTAACAATCAACAAAATCAGATAAAGAGAAATACTCGCTGTAATACGACAACATTTAAAGAACCCTTCTTTAGACGTGTGTACTTTAAGTAGGCCACTGATAACTAGTTAATTGTTTAACAGGAAAATCATTAATAAAGTACTTCAGTTCAGACTCATATGACCAGAGCGCAAAGCATGCTTTAGGGTTAATCATGTCATCTTAACATGAGGAGTATTAGTAGCAGGTTTAGGCCTACACTGACCAGCTGGCAATCGTCTCCATGTGTGTTTAATCAAGCTCTAGATCACTGACTAGCTGCACCTGCAGAGTAACCTTTAAGTAGGGCTCCTCATCATGCAGACCTCATTTTGCACGGAGGAAAATCCAACATGGACTGAAAAATGTCCACGTCTTTCTTTTTTGTCCATACACCCATGCAATGTATCAAAAAGAAATATTTCAAATCCAGACTCCATTCTGAGTCACTTTGTTTTGTGTGCCAGTCCTCCCTTGCTGCATTGTTTGAACCAATGTAAGAAATAAAATCACAGGAAAAGGCCAACTCAACAGCCCCACACTCACTGTGTACCTAATCTGAACTGAGAGAAACTGGAGATGCTTGCTCTGCTGATATTGCAGCAAGGCAAGCAGTGGACAGTAAGCATAGTCTAAATAAATCAATACAAGCAATTAGCTTCAGTCTTCAGGACTGACAGCATGATGTTGCTTTTTCCTTCATGCATCAGATGTAGAGTGGAGACTAAAAGCACATTATAGGCTCCTGTAAACTGATCAGACCTTTTTTATTCAGAAGATGTGGCGTTATTGTTACTACTAAAAATATCTTCTTTATCGAGCTCCTGCTTCACATATCAGACAAATGGAAATGAGATGAGTGTGTCAAAGGAGTGTGTTCCTACTGTGGTCTTAGTAGTCAGAAATTCATAAATTCCTCTTAGGTTTAACCAAGGTTAGGGCAAAATCCCTTTTTTATAAAGGTCCCAGAACCGTGAAGGCTTAAAGTCTTCTAAATAACTCCAATCATTACCCCCTATTTGATTAAACTTAATTAAATGTACCAAAACATCTTAATTTAGCTATGTCAGAATAAATTGCAAAGTAGATGCATAAATAAAATGACATAAAATCAGTCCAAGTCACAGTGCAACAAAGGAATTAAAAGTGCAATAGACAAACGATTATGCGAATGCACAGGAGAACGCAGAGTTTTAAATTTTTGTTGTGAAAGTAGCTAAAGTCCGGTTGCTTTTGAGATCAAGACGAAGTTGGTTTCATCTGTGTGCAGCATAATAGCTAAAATCAGCTGCACGCTGTTTGTTTCTGACTCGAGGGACAACCAGCTGCCTGCCTCCTAAAGTTCTAAGTGCCCTACTGGGTTTATATTCTTCAAGGAGATGTATTTTTGGCCAAGATTATTGAGTGATTAATAAACCTGCAGCAGCACTTTAAAACAGGAGTAATGTGCTTAGCAGCAGAGAATAATGTCTGATAAAACAGGGCATTAATCTGACTTGTCATGAAACCGTCAGTTTTCACCTCCGAAAAACCAGAGGTGGGTTGTTAGTTCTATAACAGATTAGATATACATTAGTTATATCATCACATTGTTTACATTTTATTTTAGACCCTTTCACACTACTACTTGTTTGATAGTTAATTTCACAAAGGAATGTATTCCATGATTTACAACCCTTCTGGTCAACGTCTCCTTGTTTTTCCTGTGAGTGAGAGACGAGGGAGGTTCCCTGTAGGTGTGGATGTGTGTATGTGGGAGAAGGAGAAAGGGAAGATCGTCCTTCGATGTTTTACTACTCAGATGAGTTAAAGTCAGGATTTTATTGTCTTGATCTCCTGGCAGTCAATCTCATTTGCATGACACCAATGGAGCCGGAGAGTCTGCGAAACATCAAAGTGTCACTTCTACTGGGGAGTAAAAGGGGTCCAGACTAGGCTTGTGTATTCCAGATTCAGTGTTCCCCTCTAGTTCGAATTTGGAGCAGCAGATGGCTGTTCTCTACAACTGTTAGACTTTATTTAATTTTTTTAAAAGGTGCTGTTGAGGTGGTTAAGGCCTTAGAGTCAGTCTTAAAAGACAGCCAGATACCAGAAAAGTTACAGGCCGTCAAAATTCATCTTTAATTTATCCTTCTAAGACCGGAGATCTCGTTAGAATATCCAAGTTGAGTGTTCGTAAAACTCTGTTCATATTTTTTCAGACTGTTTTCAATATACAAATGTTTCCCCCTGTATACAGACTCAAAGATTACGACAGAGCCTATTGAGGGATAATTTTACAAAGCAGACCTGCAAAAAGTAAAATTGTTTAAAGACAAGTTGTACCAAGTGGAGAAAATTGAGACGACGTACCATCGTGGGTGTAAAACAGGTTTTAGTACGTTGGAAGAACTGGCCCAAGAAATTCAACAGCTGGGTCAAAGCCTCTTTAGTGAAATTTATAAAACCTAGTTTCTATTGTTTTATTACATCATGGATCAAACGTCTGGCGAGGGGTTTTGTGACTCTACCCTCCAACGCCACCCTAGATGTGTTGAAAAACAATTCAAGCTGACCTGGAGGGCTCGTGGCAGGTAGCCTTCATTCCTGCACACCTGGTTTAATATTCCTCAAGACGCTTCCTTTGAATGAAGAATAAAACCTAAACCTGAGGAACAAGAGCTTGAGGTCCACCGCCAAAGGTTTACAGGGGGTTATTTCAAGGACCTGCCTCAGGTTGAGAGAGAGAGAGAGAGATCAATGCTTTTCAGAAAAAACTTTGATCCGATATTCACTTAGTTTATAGCTGCATTCAAAGAAAATTTGATTGTCAAGCAGGCAATCAATACCATCTACGCTTTTTTACCCCCGCGGCAATGGCTTCAATTCGACACGAGACTGCTTCCCTATCCCACCCCATCAAAAGTTATTCAATCACCAAATGGATAGACACTGACACACAGTGGATCTTTTTTTGTCATCGTCATCTGTCTGGACTGCTCAACGTCCAGGCTTAATGCAAAGAATCCATTTACTGTTATGTCATGGCACATGAAAGTGGCGAGTCTGGAACGCTTCTCCGGGGAGTATATAGATTTTTACCTGCAGATTAGAGCCAACATAAAATAGAAAAATAAGTAGTTTGTATTTTTGAATAGAGACTACATTGTGCACAAGTAGGGTGGCTGAATATAACTCACATGCGAGGAGACTGCCGTCCTGATGGGAAGCTGGGTTTTCCCGGAAGCCCCATCTCCTTCCACACAGCCTGTAAGTGACGCACCAAGCCTGTTATAGGTTGCTTTCCCGTGGTGGAAAATACTAAGTTGTTTCGAGGGCTGGTTTTCTCCCTCAGCTCGAGCCAGGTCTGCAGCCATCCGAACTCTTCGCCACTCAAACACAGCTGGGCGGGCCCAAAGTCCCGGTTCATTTTGTGCTCACTCAGATATCACATAACCACCTGCATTCGTGCCTTGCTTCTTTGCCACCATCACCTCTGCGAAAGTCATATTCCCCAAGCACCCAGTACGATGGCCGTATATTGATGCAATTAAGGCGGAGAAGTACCCATAGAACAGATACCTCCTTCTCAGTGACATCAGCTCCTCTAAAGGGGGGACATCTTAAAGGAAAAGAGTGATTTCCCTATGCGTTAATGGTGCGTAAGACTACCAACAAATTAATAAAGAAACCTCACCCAGTAGTTCAGGTATCTATGCGCCGCACAGTGACTCCTGTGACACCACCTTGGAGAGTTTTGAAGCCTTGGTCTGAAGCTGATGCTGGACATGGTTCTTCTTGATGCTGCCTAGCAACATGTTGACAGCTCTAACGATCCCTGTGAGCTTCACCTGGGAGATTCATAATGGCGGTGGGGTCTCCTTCATATATTTTAAATACTATGACACATTACGGAGGTAGCAGTTAGCTATAGTTATTGTCTTCCCTGCTGAGGTCAGGTAATTAGTCCACCTGTAAAAGGATGAGGCTTTAGTCACTGGGCATCGCAGCCTGGTTGTAACACAGCAAACAGCGCCATACTCACCCTCTTATGCGCTTTATGTTGTTCAGAAATTTCCAGGAATATAGATCAGTGTTCTGTGTTTGAATGTGGGGCAGTTTCCCTCATGGAACCGCTGGTACTCACAATTGTACAACAGATTTGGAGAAACGTATTTCACGCATCATTGATGCCCGGCCATGAGCGCTATAGAGCCTCTTGATTACTTTGCTCTTCTTGTGTTCTTTGAGTCTGCTGCACACTCGGTCCGGCCACCGCGGGTTGTTCTGTCCACACTACATGCACTAAAGGCTGGCGGCGGAGTCTCTTGTTGAGCAGTCAGCTCTCTGTCTCGCAAACAATACTTTTTCACCCTCTGGTTCTATCACCTCACACTGCTGGGGAGAGGAAGGACATGTGCTTGGGGGCTGCTTCACCCGCAACATCAAACTAATTCACTAGTTGGACAGATGGATTTGTGGCCCTCAGTTCAGCTAACAGGGCAATGGTCCTCCTTCTCCTCACCTTGTCGGCTTCCACTTCCAAACGGGCTGTGCAGAGTTTGAGGTGCCTATCCAGTCACATGCTTCTATACTTGCATCCGAATATTTGTGCGTTTGGTAACACGGTTCATTACTAGCCTCCTCTCCACAGTATTTTTTCATAGTATGGCTATATTTTAAATGCTTTGCCAGGGAGCAATAAAATTTAAAGCACAGCAGGCACACGTGTGCATGGCTGTGCTGCGCCATGACTATGGTAAAAGAAGAAAATAGTCATGCAAGGACTTTACTTTTTGACACGTCATTGAGAAAACAGGGAATTACCTTACCTGTAGGCGAGCCTGAATTTCTCAGGCTCCCTCTCTCCAGAATCGAACCCTGATTCCCCGTTACCTGTGGTCACCATGGTAGGCACAGAAAGTGCCATCAAAAGTTGATAGGGCAGACATTTGAATGAGACGTTGCCGCCACGAGGGCCTTTAGGACTTTTAGATCAAATCCATGTTCATGGACGTCCACATGTCAGCTGTCAGGCTGACAGCAGAGGCCTTGCTCACCAGAGTTAAGGCCTTCTCGTTTTTCGCCTTGTACTTGTCCTGCACCATTTTCCCCAAGGCCTTCCTATTAGGGATTATGTAGGTGGAGGCTTAAGGGTGACATTAAATTAACACACACAGCCCCACGGACCCGGTACCAGGTCCACAGTAGCATACCCAAAATTAACTGTCGGTAAAAAGTCATAAAACGCTGCGGTGGTGTTATTTATCGATTGTTTCTAAAAGACGAAGCCTTAACGCGACAAACACTCAAAGTGCACTATGTCGAAATACAACGTTCATTTGGCAATCATTTCAATATTGTAGTTACAAAATTAAAGCCTGTGAATATAAGGGACAGTCGAACTATAACGCAACAGTACAGGTAATCCTCTCGCTCCACTCCGCCATGTTTGGTGTTGTATGAAACTAGATAAGCTACTCTTTCCATTGATACCAAGCATAGCGTATTCAAAGCCAACAAGCTGCCATAAGCCTCATAGCAAACACGCAGCCAAACTTCACATTTTACAGTCAACCTGTCAAGTTTTGTGTTTGTCTCAATATTCCAACAAATCCCAAAGGGATTGTATTCAAAATCAACTAATATTGTTTCCTTACCCTTTTGTGGTCACTTTGAATCCATCCAAGCGATTCTACGTATAAAATGTATGACATGTTGGTCTGCATTGCAGAGCCTGAACCATATGCCCTAGTTTCATACAATCTTTTGCTGCAACCTTGTGGGTGTTTGGTGACCTTAAAGATTACAAACACACAGTGCCATGCTATTCTACATATCGCGGCTGTACAGTACAGTTACTAACTACACGTATTGATGTCAAATATTGTATTATCGGGGCACCACCTCCGTTTTATGGAGGAATAAATAATGAAACAAGCAACTATAAATTGATCAGTCTTATTCCCAAAGTCGTGAAGCTCTAAAACACATTGATCATCAATTTCGGCTCAGAAATATCAACAAACAAGGGCTGAGTTATAAATGATTTATTTCTAACTAGGTGAATATAATCAACACTGTAATTAGACACAAATAATATACAGTTGAACACACATAGAACAGATGGTTTGAGTATTAGTTCCTATGGGCTATGAGGATGGATGTAAAGGGAATCTAAGGAATTTAGGATTATTAAGGTGGATTTCTAATTTAAGGGAATCGGGGTCTAATAATTCGAAATCAACTCAGATCACAACAGCTGATTGTAAAGTTTGCCTACTTTGGTCAAGGGTGTTTCCCTTGGAGTCTCGTACTCGACCTGAACTGTCGCTGGCTCATGGTGTTCACTGCACGGCCTTCCAGAGAAGCGTCGCTCACCGGCAGGCGGATGCTGACCCAAGGAGCGATGTTCGATTGGTCCAGAGTCACGGAGCAGAAGCAGGACACGCTGGAGGCAAGCTGGTTATTTCTTACTTTAAACTATAATACTACTGAGAAGGAATTACCTACTCTCACCTTTTATCTGGTCAGATAGAGGCGTTTTTTAGGGAAGGCCGAGGGTTGGTCGTTTTCTCTTCGCGCCAGTTCGTTTATGGCTATGGATTTCAATCTAATGGCCGAGTTTCACAGTTGTCCATCGTTATAACCCCATCAATGGTTGTTGTAATATTTAGACACATAAGCGGTTTATCCACTTCATTCTTACATCTGAAAAACCCATTGTTGCTTATTGTTCATTGGATAATACTAATAACAAGAGAGACAAGTTAATAATAATTTCCTGTAACTTTTAAACCTACATCCATTATAAAATGTAATTACACACTATCGCTTATGGCGCATTAACCACAATAGTAATTTACATTATACTTACAATTTAAATGTATACATATAACAGTATACATTTATAACATGAAGTTAAACTTGGCACAGATTCCTTTGGTTAGTTCCGTTCTTGCTTGCGTTAATTGTTAATCTTGGTTACTTATCAGTTCACTTCAACAGAGACTGGATCCATCTGTTTTACGTCTAATGTAGTGTGGACGTGTGTGTGAAGGGGCGATGAGGAGAAGTCTCTAAAAGAAAAAAAAAAGTCCTTTGATGACTGTTTTCCTTACTCCGATGAGTTAAAGTCAGAACTTTATGGTCCTTCCCTGCTGGTAATCAATCCCGTTTGGAGAGTGAACCTGTTAAGTGTCAACGTGTCAGTTCCTGGGGAGGGAAGGGGGCCCAGAATGGACCTGTGTGTGCTTAGTTCCAGTATTCACCTCCAGTTCTGACCTTTGGGAGCAGCTGAAATGCTGTTCCCTACACGGCCTTTCACACTTGTACAATACTTCTGCCAACGAGGAGCTACATAAGCGCGTAAACACCAGAGACTTGCATTCAACTTTGGGATTTTACGCACGGCTTCTTCTGCTCGCTTTGGATATTTTGCAAACGTCTTTTTACAATGGCTAAGAGGCACGATAAAAAGTACACCACATTGGAGGCTTTGGAAGTGATTCAGAGGGTTAGTGATGTCGAAGTTCAAGATTCTTCCAACAGTACTGACAACGAATACGACTTCGAAGAGGACGAATATTTAACGAGAAATATGGATCCAGTTTATGAGTAAGTCATTGTGTTTCTTTTGCATTTTGAACAACTTTGCAGTACATTGTTGTTATACTGATAATATAAAGCCACAAAATGACTACGACTCCCATACACCAACCGATCAGCTGTTTCGATGTAAACGGACAAGCATTGTGGCGCATGCGCGCTGTTTGAAGTTTAGTTTTCTGTCGGAAACCAAACATTTATCTGCATGTTTTTTTTTTTTTTTTACCAAATCAACCAATTTGACTTTGTATTTCATGTTACTGAGTCTGTTGCTATAATCGTGTAGCCTGAAAACATTTTCAATTCCCCCCTCCCCCCATGCTAGTAAAGGGACCAGCTCATGTAAACGCTAGTCAGCAACTATTGTTAGTGTTTTCTGCTGTGTAATTCCATCATATAACACAATTTGTACATATTTGCTCAAGACTATCTTTTGGCTAAACATGTTTTTGTAAATTGGACAGGATTTATAACAAAATTAGTTTTCTTTTAGTCACTCATTGTTTGTCTCCATTTTCTTAGCCAAGAGGGTGAGGCCCAAGTATCGTCTGGCGCCAGCAGCACTGCAATCTCCCAGCCCTCCCCCCACTCCAGCTGAGGAATCAACACCTCCTTCAAGGTTTGTATTGAGCTATCTATTGTGCAAACCATTTTGGTTTTAAACTTGACATGATACATGTATATATAATTTATAATTATATTCATAAGCTCTTATGAAGTCAGAGTGTGACGTGACTTTATTTTTCATGAGTATTTTATTTTGATAAACCCATGCAAATTGAGTCTTCAACATCGACCTTTTTTCCATAGTGCGGATGATGGAGGAGATGAGGAGTTTGTGCCGTCTGCACGCAAGACACAAGGAAGTTCTGATACCTCAAAGCCTGTGACACGCAGATATCGAGGGGGCTCTGCATCTACATCATCCTCTACTGTGAAGTCCCTCAACCCCAAACCAGGACCATCATAGTCAAAAAGGGTTCAGCAGAAGCAGCGTAGACCTGCCAGTAAGCGGCCAAAGCAGGCAACCTCTGGACATGACGGTGGTGATGAGCAGGAAAGGTAGCGTAATCCAGAGGAGCCGGATGTGGAGCCAACAATGCTGAAGTTTGAGCCCAAAAATCCTGTAGGGCCCAGGATCGACAACACTGAAAAGGCTCAGTGGTGACCACTTCACAAACTTTTCTTCAGCTCCAGCGTGATTCACACAAACAACAACACTAATCACAATGCTGCAAAAAGAAAAGCATCAGGGGGTGCAGTACACGTGGTCTCCTCTCACAGTTGAGAACTTTTATATATTTCTCTCGATAGTTATTTTCTGGGAGTTCATACAAGGGCAGACATGTGGAGAAGAGAGTGGCCCTACAACATCAAATTTCCACGAAACTGCATGCCCAGAAACAGATTTGAGGCAATTTTTTGGTCCCTTCATCTGGCTGACGTTCAGGAGGATGAAGAGAACCAGAAAAAGAAGGGAACACCACAGTATGACCGGCTCTTCAAAATCAAACCCCTCTACAGCCAAATTGTCAATGCTTGCAACTCTCTCTTCTAGCCAGACAGGGAAATAAGTATTGATGAGAGGATGGTGGCAAGCAGGGCCATAATTTGATTCAGACAATACATGAAAGACAAGCCAACCAAGTATGGATACAAACTGTATTGGCTGATTCCCAGTCTGGATACACCTGGAACTTTTGTTTTCCAAGGAAAAACTGCCAATGTTCAGGGGGAGGGCCACAGTTACACATCGGTTATGGACCTATTGGACTTTCCTCTACTTGAAAGTGGTTACCATGCTTTTATTTCTTTTAGACTTACCTACTGCAATGCCCTTTATGTTGGTGTAAACCAGGCATCCCTCTCACGCCTGCAGTTGGTCCAAAATGCTGCAGCTTGCCTTTTAACAGGTACACGTAAGCGAGAACATATCTCACCCATACTGGCCTCTCTTCACTGGCTTCCAGTACGGTTTAGGATTGATTTTAAAATCCTATTGATGACGTATAAATCCTTAAATGGCATCGCCCCTTCATACCTCTCAGACCTCTTACAACTACACACACCATCTAGATCACTTCGGTCTGCTGAACAGTTACTTTTAGAGGTCCCCAGGGCTAAACTGAAACAAAGG
>JAVQJD010099042.1:17500-20587 GCA_036023655.1 Nannoperca australis | reverse complement strand
CAAGGACACAGAAGGTAAATGGAGAGTAATGGGGAGCTCTTTTTGGAGAGCCTTGAATAAATGACACGGCTTTGGTCAGTGGTAAGCTTACAAACTGCTTCTGGCCAGACAATTTACTGGGTTGGCAGTTATCCTGTAAAGGAAATAGTGACAGGCCTCTGTCTCTGTCTCTCTCTCTCTCTCTCTATATATATATATATATATATATATATATATATATATATATATATATATTCTATATATAATTTCTTGCTCACTTCTTTGCACACTTGTGGTCAGGAAAACTAACCAGGATCTTCTTTGTCACGTAACAACTTTATTAATCTCTTTCATAGCTTGGCTTGCTCTTTGAATATTGTCAAATAATTAAGATTTTCAAAACTTTCTGGCACTCATTTATTTTAAATGTGTGCCATCTGTCAGAGCTCGTGGAAAGAACAAGTGGATGTGGCTGTGAATTTGATGGAACTCGTTTTTTAATTATGGCATTTTGGGGGATTTAGACACATGAAGAGTCTGTGCATGTGCTATAGAATAACACTGCTTCAGATGAATTGCATTGAAGACAATTCCTGAAGGCAGCAAATGCAACAGTATTGCAAAGGTTGGGCTGTTTAAGTACACTTGAATTACAACCATTCTTGGCTGAAGTAAAGCTTTTAAGTATTCAAAATACACATTTTTAACATTCACATTTCTTCTGAAACACTCTTGTTTATCAGTCTTTCATTCCAACGTCTTCAAAGCCTAACCTATTCACCCCTGCTTTTAGTCAACCATATCAGCTCTATAGTAGGAGAACACTTGTTTATTTCACTGTCAACCTTTGACAGGATTTGGGAGTTAAAGCACTTTTGCCACACATGGCTGAACAGGCCACAGCTGCCATGCTTTAATTCCACTTTTTGATAAACGTCGCCTCCCCCCATTTTAGACAAATTCAATTCTCAGAATCTACCAAGATAATCTCATTTGTTAGCATGTCAGTATGTTCACCTTTAACTGTAAAGCTAATTTTGAGTAAACTTTAGAATTGCAGACATATACCTTATTGTGTGCAAGGAAACTGTAGATTGGATCAATATTTAAGTGTTGAGAGAAGCAGTTTACAGTTTGTGATTAACTAAGTGAGGTTGCAACATTCATAAATGTTAATTTGCGTGGCTGCCCTGGGGTCAGCTCTATACTGCTGGTATTTTCTCCTTTCAGTGAATCCAGTAATGTTTTCATTTGCTCTCATCCCCTAGCCGCAGCGTGATTCATCATCAGTTGACAAGTAAAAGGATCTTCATGTGTGTTTGTGGCGTTTTGCTTTGGAAATGTAACTTTGGCCATTATAAATTACTGTTACATGTGTTATAAAGGACACAAGAATCCATATCGTGTGTCTCCTTACCTGTCTTGTTTTTCAGTCTCACTGACTCAGGCTTATCTTACCCTCCCACTCTCCCCTTTTCTCTGTCAGATACTTTTAGAGCATCTCTCTCTCTCTCTCTCTCTCTCTCTCTCTGACGCCCCCTCAGTCCCAGTTTGGCATATCTCCCAGGCCCAGGGCTGGTGAGGTCAAGGAGAAAAAAAACAATGCAGCTCTTCTTGCTGACGTGTCTCGTAATGTGTCAAATACCTGTCAGAGTACTGCTGCAGACGCAAGCTAGGCGACAGTTGTCCTTATATCTGGGTACGGTATCCCTGCATGGGACCCTTAGAAACGTTGGCAGGTTTAGCTGCTGAGAGCGTTGGTTCTGTTCAATTAGTGTGTATCTCTGACTACTGCTGCAGCTCGTTCTAGCTGATAATACTGTGCGTTGTATCGGCATGTTGAATGGTATTACATTCTACCTGTTCTGATCCAACCCTAAACATGTTCTGCTCTGGGGGGTTTTAAAAAATTGCATATTTCAGATTGACTCAATGAGTGTGTTTGGATTTAATAACGGAGTCTAATCTTGTTTTATAAAAATGTCACAATTCTTTCCGACAAGTTGATTCAGTGTGATTATCATCCAGGAGTCAGGATTTCCCACTGGAGCTGACAGCTTTGTGATTTGGACATGTTTGCCAGTTAGAGTGCAAACGACAGCTAAGCCATCTGGCCAAGATCCTGTTGCTCCATTTACAAATTACACCACAATAGAAAGTGGATTAACAGCTGTTGATGTAATCCCTTAATGAGTTTCATAGTGCTTTCTGTCATTTGGTTTACCCTGCACTGATAGCAGAGTTCAGAAATAATACACACTATGGAACTCAATAAGCATGTTGGCCTTTTGACATGTTGTCATTGTATAGTAATAATGAAACTTAGTGGTAGTGATATGTGAGTCAATCCTTCTTCCTTTTCACATTCTTTAATGCTGCAATAACAGATTTTTTGGCCACTTGCTGTAAACACAACACTGACATATTGTTATAATATACTTATTTACATATCAAGCAGACACGGAGCAACATTAGTAATAATTTGGAGTTTGAGTGTGTGTCCAGCTGACAAATGTTAAGTCTAATATTCACTTACTTTGAGCTCTGTTTTTGGTCTCCTTCACTCCTGGTGGAAATATCTGCCTCTTTCGCTGCTCCACTGTGTTCACCAGCTAATGGCTAACTTTTTGTGTTTGCTGTTTGGTGTTGGGCATGGACATTACAGTGGGTCTATCTAAGTAAAACAACAGTAGAATTGTTGGCTGTAAAAACCGAAACATTGTGCTTAAAGATGCTGAAGCGCTGCATGTAGCCGAGGGTAAATATCTGTGGGTTTGTCACTACAAGTAACCCCTTCCACATTACATATAGTAATTTCCTCTATTATTAATTATTATTATATTATATTAAGACTGTTTGTTATAACAGCTTTAAGCAATAAGTCCTTTCTTTCTCTTTCTTTCTAGCAAACCATTCCTGTAACCCAGTCTTACGTGACTAATGACTGTTAGAGAGGTTGATAATGAAAGAGCAAATCACTTGACTTTGCATAAAGTAGTCAAGTGTCCAAGTAACCAGGTAACAGAGACACAACAAGGGGTAGGAAGAAAAAAAAAGAACCAGGCATTCTTGAGCATTTAAAGGGTGTCTGCGCAACAAGGCAGGTTG
>JAVQJD010099042.1:0-15000 GCA_036023655.1 Nannoperca australis | reverse complement strand
TAGAGCCTGGCATTCAGAGGTTCATTTTGTTGTTCGTTGGTGTATCTTTCTTTATGTTAGATGAGTGTCATTCAAACCCTCTGTGGGCAGAAGCATTAGCATTAGCAACATTACTTTTATCAGTGTAGAGTATATAAATACATTTGTGCAGTAGGTATGATGTGTTGCTTCTTCACTTGGCCTTACGAGAGCTGCCTTTTCTGCGTGTGCACTGGT
The DNA here is from genome assembly GCA_036023655.1 of Nannoperca australis. Lineage (NCBI taxonomy): Eukaryota > Metazoa > Chordata > Actinopteri > Centrarchiformes > Percichthyidae > Nannoperca > Nannoperca australis. The sequence continues at coordinate 14,784 of JAVQJD010099042.1, read as the reverse complement.
TTGTCTTCAAGTATTTTATGGGCGTTCAATTTTTGGTAAAAGAAACCTGGATGGATGACACATTTTGCTCCTGACTGGCCCATGTGCTGCTTGTGTCCTGCATCAGGCAAATAAAGCTAGTTTACTTAATTCACATGTTTGTGCAGTAAAATGTGTTTTTGATCACTTCTTGCAATCATCTCAAATCTTTCTTCTGTTCTTTGTCCTAAATGGGAAACCTCATACATCTGAACAAGCTAGCTAGTACTAACAAACACTACAAATTATTTGCTACCTCCATTGTGGACCAGCTTTGCTTAGAGAGTCCAGATATATTATGCAAATTTCATTTCCAGCGTCATTATAGCTGTCATAAAAGTGTACCATCAAAACATCATTGTGTTTTATTTTACTAGCTGCACATCCAAAACCCCCACAATTTAGAGGGTACTGACAGCCAGCATTACACATAATTATTCACAATGGAGCCATACAGTGATTAAAAAATATTTACACTCTTCAGTCATTCTATCCTAAAGCATACAAACCCAGCTCTTCCCAAATTATTTTAATTTGCTCTGCAGGAGAGATTTTTTTTTGTATTATTTTCAAAGGAGGTTGTTTTTATCCAATATCATCATTACTGAATCTGGCAACCGGCAGTGGAAATGTGCTGTGGAGTGGAGTGGGTGTTGTAAGTAACGATGCTTGGCAGCGAGCTATGTTTGTCTGTATCTCTCCCTTGCTGTCTCCACTGGAGCCAGGCAGACTTAAAGCCCAGGCCTCCTGTCGGCGAGGGGCTCTTGAAGCCCAACTTCATGTCTTAACAGCTCCCTCTGGGCCGCACTGGGAGATTAGGTTGAATTTTCACATTTTTACGGCCTGTTGTAGTTAGATGACTTTAATGCTTTTGCTAAACCTGACATCATTATTATGAAGCCACCAACATGAGTATTATTTTAATGGGTGTTCAACTGATGTAAGGTCAGTTTTAAACAGCACAACCTTTATCCCTGTTTAAGAATTGGATTATTACATTTAAAATGAAGACAAGTTGCAAACATGTTCTAACTACCACATGGTGAAGTTTAAGTCCCTGTCACTGTGTGCATTTTTACCATAATGAGCACCTCCTGACCTTGTGCCAGACATGGGCTCATTAGCTGAAACATCATGTTTACCTCTGTCACATGGTGTTACAGTCAACATGGGGAATTGAAGAGGACCTCCCCACCCCCACCCACTGCAAATAGGCCAAGAGTCTCCACACCCTACGCTGTGACGGGAGGTCGCCTCAGGACTTGAGTCGACCGAATTCTGTGAATAAACAAGAAAAAATAAATCTGGATGATTAATAAAACCGAGTGCTTGGGGCAATTTTGTCAGGATTAGTTATATACCCCCGGCTTCTTTAAGAATAATCCTTATAGACTGCTGGAGGAGTTTAATACATTACATACAGTTCCACTATTTTCTCTGAAACAATTACAGGTCTTGTAGTATCAGCCCATGCTGTTTGCTGCTGTATAGGTACTTTATTACAAAGTCAGATGCGCGCGCACACACACACACACACACACACACACACAATACTCTCCACTGTGGCCGCCACAAATGTTTTCTGCATTATCGGTACAGTTTGACGACATAATGCTCATATTTCTTTAACAAAAGCACTGTCACTGTGATACAGGCCCTGCGGCATCAACTTTAATCAATCCCACATGCATGCTTTATTTCCAGTGCTGAACGCAGGCCAAGAGGCCACTGCAAGCTGCTGCAGGTGAATCCCAGCACTTCCTCATTGTTTTTCAGGGGGATTTGTGTTTGCGTCAGCACTTACGTTGCTGTGCTTTCCTCTTGTGTTTGCAGGGAGTAGAAACGGTTTATTGACTCAAGATGCACAGAGTTGGGTTCTGGGCAGAGAGACTGCCGTGCGCATTTCACTCAAATATGTGCTAATGTTAGACCAGGCATCCAGCTCTATCTATGCTGCGGGAGGCCAGAGGTTTATTTTGTGACAGGTATGCACAGTCTGCGAGAGCTGGAGGGAGACCGTGAAGGTGGATTTGGTGCTAGTTCTTGTATTTAATGTGCCGTTTAATAATTGCATGCTTGAGGTGTTTTTATATGAAGCATCTCACCAACAGTAAACAGGGCTTTTAAGTTCATTAGATGCAGGTTTGAGATTTTTCTGCAAACATAAGCTATCAGCTGTCAACTACAAATTATTCTCGACAACACTAAGGATGCTTATTATTCCAGTGCAGCTTCAACACACCACGGCGAAATAGTTTCCAGTGTGGGAGATACACCGCTTTCAGCCCCGACCAGGGATTGATCCTCTCGTCCTAGACGTCATTTGACAAACATAAAACCACACTCACCGCATAGACAAGCAGCGTAAGCAGGGAATCCCTGCCACTTAGAGATTGACAGCTGGGTATACAGAAGCTTTGCCAGAGTGTGTCTCCCCATAATCCCCCTCTCTTAGCTTGAATAATTGATTCTGAATTGTAGTTAGGCTCCGCTTGACTTACTTGCTTCTTCTGCCGGCTTTGGACAGTAGCATGTATTTTTGAGTCCTATAATTATTGTCTGCCTTGTTTCTGTGCTAGTCAGCAATACAGCCAAGCTTTTTCCCTCCAAATGGAAGCGTCTTCGAGGAAGCAGCAATTAAGAATTAATTTGAGATTTGTTTGTTGCTCTGGCTGACCATAAATTACACCCACACACTAACAATTTGCCTATACATGAGGAAAGTTAAATGTCAGCTGAAGGCCTTTTAAATTCTTCAGTACAGAGTTCTGAGAACTCTAAGACCTCTTGAAAAAAAGTTTTTCCTCAGTATCAATCTTCTCACAATCTGTTTAAAACACACTAATGAAATTATGTCCATACAAATAATTGAATGTACAAAATGGGCTTTGTTTTTCACACAAGCTTAATGCAGACGATTGTTAAGCAAGGAGGGAAGATCTGTGAAGAGGCCTCCTCAGTTGAACTCTGTGTACATCCCAGGCTACATCCACACTACTAAGTTTTTGTTTAAACTTTTTGGTACTTTACTTTTGCTAACGTCCACACTACTCTGGCGTTTTAAAAGCCCTAAAACGGAGACAGAAAACTCTGCTGGCTTCATTTTTCATCTTGCCTGATTCGTTGCGCCTGAATCACATAATTTGCGTGATTTGTACGAAAACAAACGGCATTATCCTTGACTACCGGAGGTTAATTCTACATTAATAACGAATTACAACACTTACCTTCAGTAACAGTTCCACCTGATTGTCGGTCAGACATCTATGCTCTTCTTTTCCACCATTATGTTCTTCGTTTGTAATGTTTTCTGGAACTAAGCAACCAGCCACAGAGTAGACAGCCAACAGCCAGTTAGCTTAGCTTAGCTAACTGGCTTAGGGAAACAGCTAGCTTGGCTCATCAAACAAAAACCCACCTAAAAGCAACTGTAAAGCTCACTAATTAATATGTTGTCTTGTTTGTTCAAACAAGTATATTTTGTGGAGCATTAAGTGCCTGAATATTTCTGCAAGCTAGATGTTTCTCACTTTATGCTAAGCTAAGCTAAGCTAACTGCCTGCTGGCTCCCACTTTCTATTCAGCATGAGGGCATGAAAGTGATGAATCTTCTCATCTCACTGAACAAGCATATTTTCCAAAATGTCAAACTATTTCCTGAAAAGACAAGGCATGGTTTGGCATGCCTAAGTATTCTGAAATTTCTAAAAGCACCGAACAAACTCACAAAATATTCAGCAACTTAATGTTTTATGCAAATTCCCCAATTTCTAAATTCCAGCACCTTTCTTTGTTTTGGTCAAATTGTCCTCCAAGCTCTTTTGTGTGGAGGGAGATTTTTCACATGAGGAGGTTGCTGCTATCAGGGAAAGTGCTGGATGTCTTTTGGAGGAGTAGTGAACGAATCCTTTAGTGGAGGGAAAGTAGGGGATGGTTCTCTTGTCAAACCTTGCTGAAAGAAACTGAGGAATTTTTTGTGCCTCACCAAGGACTTTGGAAAATTTAGCAACAATGAAAGAGAGGAGACGAGAAATTCAAATTAAAAGTTTGATTTCAAAAGAAAGCAGGGGGTGGATAAGAAGGTTTAGTGAAGCTAAGAGGGAATGGGAGGAGGAAAAGAATGAAAGAATAGAGACGGAGGGAATAAATCCAGAAAGTGTTTTTATTTCTGAAGACTTTTACTCCTCCCTTTGCCCTCAAGTCTGGGCCAATGAATAAAATATTTAGAAAAAAGGAATGGCAGAAACATCTTTGAAGGTCTTTTTATTTTGTATTTTTTTTTACAAAGGATCACCGAAGCACCCTGAGGGGAAATGACCCTGTCATCTCACTCCTGTGTGTGTGTGTGTGTGTGTGTGTGTGTGCTTGTGAGTGTGAATTTAAATAAGGTTTGACCCTCCCCCTTCAACCCCCCACCACCATTAACACCCACCGTTTTCCCCCTCTATCTGCATGCTGGCTAGTCCTTTGCAGCGCGTGCAGCAGATAAGTTGTGTTTTCTATCAGTGTCGCTCTCTGCGCGGAACCAGATATTGCAGAGCGACTCCGGCTTTAGAGGGGGAAGGAAGAGCTCTAAAGGGGGGGGGAAAGGGAGACTCTGTAGGAGGAGCGTGAAGGAAAGAGGGCAGCCAGCGCAACAGTTTTTACACTGCGTGCAATTACAATGGGAGAGGCGTGTTAGAGAGAGAGAGAAAGAGAGAGAGAGATATAGGCAGAGGACTCGCTGCAGTGCAGGTGGATCACAACTGTCTGCTGAAGAGGAAGGCTTGGAGGCAGCAGTTAAACTCTGTCCAGCAGGTTTGTAGTTTCTTTACAAAGCTATAGCTGATTGTTTGATGGTTTGTGCCTCGTTTGTGTGTGTGTGTTCTGTGACTGATATAATGGATGCTGTGTTCCCCACCATCTGGGCTGCTATCACACTGTTGTCTACTCTTGTTGCATCTGTGCAGTTGTGACATTTTCCCAGAGCTGACAGTACAAAGGAGAAGACCGTGAATCGGTGATGAACTCATACATGGATTTGTGTTTGTGTCGTTATCTCATGCACACAAGTTCAGGCTACATGAGAAACTTCTAAGCTGGGAAGAGAATAGGAGACTTTCCGCTTTGGTTGCTTCATGCTAAATGAAACCGCAGAGGCCCCCGTTCCCTCCTTTCAGATTGCGAGGTCTTTTACTATGGAGAAGAATAGAGCCGGGAGCTCTGAATGGGCCCGAGATGGCTTTCTGTGTGCAGAAGAGAGGTGCCGCCCTCTCAAGTGTCAGCATGCTTAGTGGTGTTGGTGGTGGTGGGGGGGGGGGGTAGGTTCGTGTGCTTGTAGTTTATAGAGGGGGCTGGGTTTTTTGCATTGATAAGAGGCAAGCTATTACCTGGATTTAGTCCTCCACTTGTAACTTTTAAGAGTTAAAAGTTCATGATTTCTAATGTTTCTTCCTGTCTTGTGGCTCCTATCCTGATCTTTAGGAGGAGTGATACAGTAAGGTACTTTAGTTGATCTTTTCATCGTCTTTTCATAGGTGTCTGTTTACTGTTGACTGAGCAGTGATAAGGAGCCGTTAGGGGCTGCTCGTTTCTATTTCGAGCTGTTGTTCTCTATGTGTTCCTATGAAAGGCCTCCTTTCATGGTTGAATAACTGACAGACTGATGGGAAAGCCTGCGGTTTGGTTGCTCTTTGCTCACGTTGTTATTTGTTGCCAGAGCTGAATTTTCTGCTCACAGTCGCTTCACTTTGTTCAGCATTATATCACTTGAGGTGTTGTGCGTAATCGAGGATTTGCATTCCAGGCCTCGAGGTTTATGGAGCAATTTGTACTTGTTTTCCTTTTCTTCTAAATCCTCTACAGGAGAGCCACCACAAAAAAATCTGTGCAACATTTCAGCTCAATTTTCTCTGATTTCAACTTTCAGAATTTTCCCACAAATCGTCCCCTCTGTCGTGCATTTTATCTACCAGCGAACTGTAATCCTGTTGTGGATTGAAGGGAAGTATGAATGTTTAGGGCCAATCTTGTTTGTGCTGCAAATGTTTTTGAGGTGCAATAAAATGACCCGTGCACTGAATTGTAATAAGCTAACAAAGCTTCAAAATGTCAATGGCATGTCAAGATAGAATTAAGACTCTATATTTACTTGTTCCTCCTGACAAGTACAACTATGGGAGATATTTTCCCAGCCGCTGGCAAATAAACTCTGACCTGCTGTCGAGTTCGTCTTCTCGGGGCTAAAATAATGACGTCTGATGGATTCACATCAGTGACACAGACACCTCTGTCTGTAGAGGAGATGGGTAATCTGCGTAGACATCCTTTTTCCAAGGCACTCGTTGCCATGGTGATGGCCTCTGCCCTCTAATGAATCCTGAAACGTCTAATCAAATATTTGATTCTTTTGCAGAGAAGTAATGAAATGGGTTTGTTTGGTCTTCATCTTTTGGCCATTCTCTGAGGTTTTCTCATTGTTGCAGGAATGACTTTGTGTGCCGGGCCTTTGTAGAAAATATTGCCGCTTCAGGCCAAATGATTTGCAGTCATGCTGGCCTTGATTTCCTCTCCCGAGGCGTACGTGAAGCCATCTTAATTCAACACCACATGCCTGCTCTCAGGGCAAGGTTTTGTGATATATCTTTGTTGTAAATTAAGACAGTTTTCTCACAGTTACATGTGACTTATTGCATGTGCAGCTTTGGACATGTAGTTCAATAACATTTTAAAAGTAGCCAAAAGAGGTTTCTTTTCCCCCACGCTGAGGCCGAGGAGGTGAACACTGAGCGCTGCAGTGGTGAAGAATTGTCCCGGTGTCTCAATCAACCTCAGTGACCCAAGCACCTCTCCAGTTCCTCTCCTTATGTTTCCACTTTAGGAGGGATGATAGACCATGTGTGTGAATGGGCCTCCACATGTGTGTGTGAGTGAATGTGTGTGTGTGTTTTACAAAGAGACAGGAAGGGGTTGTCTTATTGTCCAAGAAATGGGTGTTACTCTTCTTTCTAACTTATGTTGTAAATCACTGGTTTATGTAATGGGGTTGAGTTAGTTAGTGTGTCTGTGTTTGTGTGTGTGTGTGTGTGTGTGTGTGTTAAATAACTTGGCTAGCCTGCCTGCGATTATGTCATGCAGCATGGTTTCCAGCTGTCCGAATCTGCTGCATTTAATTTTGTTTTCAAGAAAGTCATCCCCAACCACAGTATGTGTGTGTACGTGTCGTTTCTGTCTGTGTATGTGTAAACTGTATATACATGTACGTTTTAAATGTGTGCTTAATTGTTTGTATAAAAGTGCACACTCAATAAACTCTGTGGAGCGTCACCTGTTGGCCCACCAAGCAAATAAATCATTTCTGTCAGCTTCTGGCTGATAAAAGCTCTGGTTTCTTTGAGATGATTGTGATTTGGGTCTGATTGAACACTGCCGTCCAGCTCTAAGTTAAACCAAATGTATCTGGGCTGGGTCCCACTGAGGGACCTAAATGTGAGCTTTGACAAAGGACTGGGCCCATTTCAGCTTTAATGCAGGTGCACACGCAGGGGCCCAAACTCATTGTGGTCAGGTTTCTTTACAGAAAGCAAAGCGAGAACATACCATCTTTCAAGGCAGATTTTTTACAGTCAAAGTAATATTATTTAGTAAAAACTGAGGTCTTTTTAAGTTTGATATTACCATGGATAAGGCTAGCTGATCCCCAATTTCCTCCCCTTAACGTCATATCTAGTGTTTTGTTGACATAGATTCGGTTGACTCATTGCTCTCCATGTTACTTAATCAGATTCTTGGAAATGCTTCAGAAAAACAAAAAAAGGGACTGTGGTTGAATTGTTGTTTGATTTAATGAGGATCAATCCTCTTGCGGTAGTTAATGTTGGATTAATGTCTGAGAAGTCAGTGAGACTGGATGTTTGCCAGAGAGGACAAACTGTACTCACTTTATATTTATTGCATGTTCCTCTGGATAATAATGTCAGTTAAATGGCTCTTCTCTTCTGTTTGCCCAGCAGCGGTTAGACCCATCTAACACCATGCTCCCAGTCGGCCTTTACCGCAGTGAGCTTTTTTATTTTTATAGACTGCTCTGGCCAGGTCAGAGTTCATGGGAAAGCTTCGCTCAACCTGTCTTCACCAAGTGACTGACATGTTTCTCTCATGACATGTCACTAAAATTGGATCTCGCAGTTATTTGTACAAGCAGAAGACAGAATCTATGTGCACCTGTTAGACTCACCGTAGGTGCTCAATAAACTGTTCATGTCGTTTCTGACTCTACTGAATCTAGATTAGTTCCTCAGTGCTGCAGGACACTGTGAGTAGAAGTTTCCACTAAGTGAAATATTGGTCAATATTCACCAAAACCACCAGATGAGTCAGGCCGTAGGGACACAATGCAACAGGACGTGTCTCCCCCGCAGTTATGACCATCCTTTACTTTCCATCGTGCTTAAGGTGCTTTTGGGCTCATGTCATTCACTTTGGTTTATCCCCATCTGCAAATATCACTCCTCTACTGCGCTTGGTTGTGAGATCTAAAGTTTTGCTTCAACTTTGACCCGTGATGCCAGATGAACATTTGTATCTGGAGATGGAGCAAGTTGTTCGTGTCTGATAAGAACAGTTTCTATACAGTCTCCCTTTTGTCAAGGACAGCTTCCCTCCCTGTCTTGGCAGTGGTAATAGCAGACTAGTGCTGAGTCACAGGGACTATCATGTGTCTTACACCAATTCAGCAGTTTGAAGGGAGGAATTTCACAGTATTTGTTAGTATAAAACTGGTTTCAGCCTTTTATTAGCATTAGTTAGGAATGCTGATGCAAGCTAGTCGAGTAAGAAATCACCACTCATTGCCACTGAAGCCGTTCTTGTTTTTTTTGGTAGCTGTGGTAAATGAGGAAAAAAGGTAACGAACCGTTTGAAAGGTGTTTTATGTGTGTTTTTTATTGTAATGTTTAACGCCCCAATAACTTTCACTACAATTGCTAACAAATGCAAAGTAATAAGTGCTAATTTCTCAATTCCCTGGGATAAAGTCTTCTGAAATCCTACATTCTACTTTGTAAGGAAAACAATAACGATAAGAAAGTGAGAACGTTTTTGACAAATTGTCGGTTTGTTCCGGATGTGACGTTTGTCTGCAGGGATTTGCAGCTCTGTGTAATGTGATGTGTGGCAGGTTGAGGGACTGTAAAAGGAGGAGTGGAGCACACAGGAAGGAGGATATTGCTTTACTCATCCTGGCCGTGTCACTTTCTACATAACTAAGATTCATACCAACCGACAAACACGTATCAACAAGCTTCCCTGAGATACACTGCAAAGCCATACACAACCTTATTTTTTAAAGTCCAAAAACAATGACTACATCATCCAGTGGGAAGCTTGTCTGTCCTGGCAAATATTGACTCTGGTGGTGAGGGGGCTGAGCACACAGCCTCCCAATTTCCCCTTAAATCTCTTTCTCACCCCTTGTTTTTTCTTTATATCATTCTTTCCTCTTTCCCTCCCTCATTCTTAACCAAAACCTGGAAGTAATTTATGAAGTCAGGATGGGGTTTCTCCCGTCCAGGAGTGGATATTTGAGCAGAGCTCAGTGAGGAGGGACTCCAGTTCGACGTCCCACACCTCCCATCAAGGGAATTGCATCAGAGTGAAGCTAAAGATCTCAGTGCTGGAACCAGCTGTGGTTTGATGTTTGGCTATAACCAATCCTAGTTACCAAAAGCAGATACTGTTTACCACAGTCACAGTCTGTTTAACAATCACTCTCACCCAAATTACCAAGTGCAAACAGGTGCTGGAATGTGTGTCACTGGCGTAGAGACATCGTGCAAGGTAGGCATGTGAGAATATACTGGCACAGTTCACCACTGCGTTTAACTCTGTGTTGCATTGTTTTATGAGTTTAACCAAAGTAAGTCAGGTCAAGTGTTCCTTTAATGAGTTTAAGCAATTAATCTGTGCTTTGTGTAGGGGTGGTATTTCAATGTACAGCCCCCATTGTCTAATGTCTGGGATTAGCTTAAAGGAATGGATTGTTGAGTCACTTCTGAGGGAATCAATCCAAACCATCTGTCATTTGACGTAGGCTGCAAAGGTAAAGAAAAGAAAGTTTCTCAGAGAACCACCATGTTTCAGTTCCAGCCTTTATCCTCTCTGCTTCTTTGAAACCTATTAATCTTGAACTTGTGCCTGAGCTGTAAGACGTCGCTTCCTTTCGGCTTTTCTCTTATATTTGTCACACAATCTGGATTAGAGCTAGGAGATGGCTAGTTTGTACTGTTATTGTACTTTCTCATCCTGATCTACCTAATCAGCTATTTTAATACTGTGCTTCAAAGGAGGGAATGTAAATGGATAAAATGAAAGGATATAGTCAGGAGATTATATAAGGGCTGAGATCTTTTACCGTTTAGATACATACATATCAAACATACAGACATATCTCCTGATTGTGTTGAGCCATAAACCTAAAGCATCACAAGTTTGGGGGAGTTCAGTGGGTCCACTCTCCAAGGACTTCTAATCATTGTGGGCTTGAAGTTGGAGAACACAGCCCAGATTCCTTGCGAATGAGAGAGGACAGGGTCCAAATATGGAAAGGAGGGGAGAAACCTAATCTGCACGTGTGTGAACCTCCTGGGTTTGTGCAAGACAGAGTGACGCATCAATTTCATTGGACAAAGGTTGCAACCCTGTACCCTGTATGGTACGAGTAGAAGTGCAGATTAAGAAGTGAGGTGGGAGGTTGAAGAAGCCACATGTACAGAAAAAGACCAGTTTGGGATGCGTGAAGGGAGAAACGAGCGAGTCGGTGGGAGGAGATGTTATTAACCTCTGTTGTTTGCCTCTCGTATTGTCATTTCCTCTGCAGCTGGTCCCGGGTTGAGAGGGAAAGGAAAACACAACTGAGGAGATCAGAAATCTAAACAGTGGTGCTGCCAGTGGGCCGGGTGTTCCCCACACACATCTGTAATAAAATACATTGTCTGATTTCGTAATGGTGCTGCTAATGAAAGTGAAGACGAGGCCGAGTAGGAGAAAAATGCACAGATGCAATGCACCCCTTTATTTGAAATCAATTAATGTAGTGAACCAAGGATTCACAAAAGCAAATTCAAATTCATTAGAAATCATATTAAATGTTGGTCGGCCAGGAATTAGATCACCATAGTCTTCAATGGACTGTTTACTTCTAAACAAGTTCACGCATGAAATGTGTCTTCTTTTGTTTTTCTATATATAGTTATTCTAATATAGGTCTCAAAAGTTAGTGTGACAAGAGCAATTCCACAGATTTACTGCCCTGCCTTGGCCTTTGACAGACATCTCCATCAACCCCTTGTCTACTCACAAGTCAGGTCACTGGAGTTTGACCTGACAGTCTGTAGATCACGGCCCCATAAAAATGCACTGCCAACAAGGGTTTTCCCACCTGACAGTGAGCCTCTTGGGGACCTCAGTGACTGCAGATTGGAGGTGTCTTTTTATTTAAGGTCCCACTCTGCCTCTGGTCAGTATTGATGCAAATGTATTGTGTGTGTGTGTGTGTGTGTGTGTGTGTGTGTGTGTGTGTGTGAGACAAAAATAAATCCGCACATTACAGTTGATTTGGCATAGTGCTACCCACTGACCAAGCATTTTTTATTTATAAAAAATCATCAAAATCATTCTTCCTAAATAAAATTCAGGAGAAGACCTTAAGATATATATCTTTAAGTTATACGTTTTATTGAGCTTTTTTAGCTCATAGATTTGTCTATATGGCTTCTGGCTTTAGCCTCCGGCCTCTTTTAAAGCTGCTCAGCTCGTCAAAGGATACTCCTTGGATCAGGCCGACAAAGCTCGTCATATGTGCCACAAAACTGGCTCGAGTCCACTGCTTGTCTCATGCTGCCTGGCGTTTGGCAGGTAAAGAAGCCAGAGTTATGGAAGTCATTAAAATTCCTTGGGAACATGTGGACGGTTGTTTATTTTTCCGCCCAGGCAGGGAGGGCGGGGAGCTGCCAGGACGCTGCACTGTCCTTCTCTCAGCAAGAAGTCGACTGGACCGAGTGTGAGAGAGAAGGAACACCCGATGGAGGAGGAAGGAGATGAAAGACAGATAAAGGGAGAGGGGAGGAAGGAGTGAAGCAGAGGACAGAGGGATGGAGGGAGAGCGGAAGTGGTTGAGTGAGGGAAATGGAGAGCTGAGAGGGAGAGAGGCAGACACCCTCTACTGAGTGCCAACCAAAGAGTCGGACAAATGAACGTTGAGGTTTCAGTGAGCCGCACAGGAAAAAGATTAGAGACGGATGGATTCACACACAGGCTGGAGGAGAGAGAGCGGAGTGGAGGGTGGGAAGGACGGAGATATTATAGCTTTGTCAAACTGTAAAGTGAACTTTTAAAATCTAAAATCTAAAAACATTTTTTTGGGGGGTTAAAAGCAAATGATGTTTCCTTACAATTGCTAAAAGACAACAGCATGAAATGTTTCAAATTTAAACATTTAGTTATATTAAGGAATGTTTTTTTATGTGCTATGTCCTTTCATCTTTTCTAATTTAGTATATTGGTTGGAAAAGAAAATCTAATGGAAGCCCAACTGAGAGCAGAAGGTCACAGAATAACAGTTAAAGAAAGTCAGTCTCGAGAAAAAGAGTTAGAGACTTGTGATACTTTGTGTGAATTATGTGCGTAACTTCTAGTTAATCCTTTTACTGAACAGGTGTCAGCGAGAGTTAGTAGTATGTGACAGGTGTCTTCACCTTTCTGTGAAGAAATGTGTGGGAACAAACCGGTGCCCTCTACTACAGAGGAATGGGAGGATGACCTAAAGAGTGGGTTTGAATAAGATACATTTAGCTGCACAATCGGCTACTTGGTTGACTTGCTACCAAGAGTGAAGCAGTGAACAATCTGAAAAGCTCTGAGGCGTAATAGTACTTCAATAGTAATGCGTTTGGGCACATTTTATTAAAAGAGGGGGATCAGAACCTCGTCTATCTCAAAGCAGACATAGAGCCGAGTCCGGGCCTCAAAGTTCCATATTACCACATCACTTAGCTAACGCTCTGCTAACTTAGTTTGTTACTGCGAGGCCATCATCAAATCTCTTTAAAAAAAAATATGTCGGGCTGCTCCCACACCCCAAAGAAAAGGCAACTTGGTTAGTTCTTATGAGAAACTTCAGTATTTTGTGTTTTTGCCAGTTATTTTCTCACTGGTTTGCAGTGGGTGGGGCTCTGTTGGACAAAGGTGATCTCACATATTTCTGTGAGTTCAGCAACATTTGAATTGTAATCTGATGATTCCTGTGGGGTTGTTTGCTCATTTCCAGCCCTGTCTATCAAACCACGAGCACACAGTCCTGATGAAGCAGATTAACACCATTTTTAGTTTGAACACATTTATTGTGTAAAATAAGAAATGTTTTCAGGGGCTTTAATACTGACAGAAGCAGCTAAATCAGACCATCAGATCATTTCCCCTTGCACATCCATGCTGGTCATTCCACACCACCATCCTCTGTTAAAGCCATCCAGCATCGTCGGCTGTTAATAAGAGACCTCAGATGGTGTCTCATTTTGTGTGACGAGTTAGTTCCTCCACGCAATACCCGGTCATGCTTTACATCGCCCACCTACTAGCCATAAATCTCCCATGCCTTCATTTTAAATGTGGAAAGATCCCCTCATGCTTGTCTTTAAACACCAGATCCAAAACCGGCCTGCTGTGATGGTGGGCGTTTTTTTTGATTGGTTAAACAGAGGGAAAGATTTGAAAGAGATATTGGTGCCACGCTGGAGGAACTGATACTATATACTACTGTGAATGCGTGAGTCTGTGTGGGAGACAAAAACAGAAATGACCGGTGGGCCTGTTCCATCAGGAAACTTGTAAAACTAAGTTGTGTCACCGCTTCAACTTTTAAAGAATGTCAAAACTCTCCTTTTTCTTGTCCACTGAGGAAATTCAGTTTTCCAACAGTAGGAAAAGACCAGCAGTGAGGCCAACTGCTGTGTTGTGGCTTCCATCCATTCATCTTCCCGTCATTTTGTTATCTAATAACCAATGATAGTGGATGAGGAGATTGCAAGGACAGCACAGGGGAGGAGGGACGGAGGGATGAGGAGGGTGCTGTCAGCCCAGGAGGATGAAGAGGGAGAGAGAGAAGAAGGGAGTTGTGGAATTTCGCGGTGCATAGCTGCGGTATCGCCTTATGCAGCTGAAAAATTTATCAAAGCAATAATTTGTTGCTGTCGATACTCCCCTCAACGTGGGCCAGAAGACAGATTTCAGCAACAACCCTTCAGTGAGGTCACTCTCCACCTCTATCCGTTTTTCCCCCCTCTTTTCGTTCCTCCGTCACTCTCTATTTCCCTGTGTTTGATCATGCTAATTAAAACTGACACTGCAATGTGGACCGTGGGGGTGATCCTAGCATTTACCTGTCTCACAGACAAATCGGTGGCTAATTGAGACGTAACATGAGAACCTGCCTCTCTCTCCCGCCTAAATGTTAAGTGTAATGTTAGTTCAGCATATCGTGTGATATATTATATGAGAATTGTTGTCTAGCTTGATTGTACTGTGATTGATAATGAACGGACATAATCTGTTTCTAGATTAAATGCTCTTTTCGGTTTTGCCACTGGCAGCGATGTATTTATCTATAGCACTTGTGATTCATCACCAGCACTCATATTATTTGATACGACATCGTGTTGTTTTCGTCCATGATTCTATGCACTTTATGTAAAGCTCTTATTTGGAAGTTGCTTTGGATAAAAGTGTCTGCTA
>JAVQJD010099040.1:0-12936 GCA_036023655.1 Nannoperca australis | reverse complement strand
AGATCTGTGCCTTGCCACAATTCTGTCTCTGAGCTCCTTGGGCAGTTCCTTCGACCTCATGATTCTCATTTGCTCTGACATGCACTGTGAGCTGTAAGGTCTTATATAGACAGGTGTGTGCGTTTCCTAATCAAGTCCAATCAGTTTAATTAAACACAGTTGGACTCCAATGAAGGAGTAGAACCATCTCAAGGAGGATCAGAAGAAATGGACAGCATGTGAGTTAAATATGAGTCACAGCAAAGGGTATGAATACTTATGACCATGTTTCAGTTTTTCTTTTTTAATAAATTTGCAAAAATTTCTACATTTCTCTTTTTTTTTCTGTCAAGATGGGGTGCTGAGTGACATTAATGAGAAATAAAATGAACTTTTTCGATTTTAGCAAATGGCTGCAATAAAACAAAAAGTGAAAAATTTAAAGGGGTCTGAATACTTTCCTGTACTTATTTCAAGTCATACTTAGTATGAAAAGTATGTTAGTGAGCGATTATAAACAAAGCCTTAGTGTTCCAGTCTTTTGTTCTAGTCACTTGACTGTCTGTTCTTACTGCCTGTTATCTGTTTTTGCCTGTTTCTTGTCTGGTTTTGTTTGTTTACCTGTCACTGATCTTGACCTTGATTTTGAACAAAGTAAACACCTCACACATTTGGATACATTCATACTTACTGTATAGGAATAGAATGACACTAGCAAGTGTCTGCAAGTTGATTTCTTTTACAACACTTAAATGAACATAAGTCAGTGGCGACCTGGAAGGTGGTAAATCAAATGAAAAGCAATGGTGTGCTTTGGAAAAAGATCAGCAGTAATATGTACATAGGCAACCACAGACAAATACATTGGCATTGCACATCTCCTACCTGTTTGTATTTGCGTATTATTCTGTTGTGCTGGCTAAAGAAGACATAAATGGCTCCTTTGTGGTCATCTTCCAGTGGGGCTCCTACCACCAAGTCATTGAAGCCATCACCGTTCAGATCAGGGACAGGAGCGAGCGATGAGCCAAAGCGAGCGTTCTGGCCACCATTATGGATTTCCAATGCACCTTCAAGGATGAAACGATTCTGAGGGATGAAGGAAAACATAGTGACGCAAAAGCTTGTGTCAAAATTCATAATTTTCTATCTTTTTAGGCATATCTTAAAGCATGCTCATACATATCTTTGATACAAGTTATATATGTCAGAAAAAGCATCTCAGTCTCGCTGCTATCACAATGTATTTGTTTTCCCTTTGGTTCCCACTTCATAAATATCTGAATTCATGACTGTATTTTTTGGTACTGATGTTGATAAATAGACATTAACATTAGTGGGGAGTCCCAGAGTTGGAGAACCGGCTGCTCGTCCTAAAAAGTGAACTGCAACCAACAGGGTCAGCGAACAAAAACAGCTTTTAAGCCACAAAGATGAAAATAACCTTTCATGTGTTACCAGAGTTTGATTCTCCTCCCAGACAGCAGGTTCTATGTATAAGTAAGTTGACTACATGCTGCCTCGTGAGAACTACACGTTGTGTTTTAGAACTGAGGGGTTATTGTTTTGGCTAATATACAAATTTTGTAGGTTTTCATGACCTTTTACTCACACGATTGCTCAATTTGAAACACCTTGAAACCAATGAAATATGATCTTTAAAACAGTCTTTTACCATCAAAACACTTCCTTTGTATTATTCATACTCATTACACTGTAAGGACAACAACAGTGCGTATCTTGGGCGGGATCATTTCGTTAAAACCTTTAAAGTTCACCTTTGATTGGGCCTCCCAAACAGGGTTCAGATTTGTCTGACACATGTAATTCTTTAGTTTCATTAGTGTCTGTTGTAGAGCGAAATATTGTCTGCCATCTCTACATCAGTATACGTAATGTGTATATAATATATAAAATATTATGTGTTGTATTTATTGGCCAGTATTTTGGAGAAGTGGATCTTTCGGTGAAAACTCAACCACATTGTAAGAAAATGTCCTTTTGCTTTTACCTCTTCAAAATCAACCCCACCACAAAACTGCAGCAAAAAAACACCTACTGTTGTTCACATAGCTCTCAGTTTCTGTTAAAAAAATATTCCATAGCTTATATTTACCTCACCGCCCGAGCTATCAATGCATCAGTATTACTACCAGCAAGTAACTCACAGCAGCTTATGTTCTCAATATTGAATTATTCATTTAGGCGTGTTAAAGAGAACTAAAAGGCCTAGGAAATCATTCTCAGCATGCAAACACCCTGATATTTCAAACTAAATGTGACACACACACACACACACAAAAAGTCTTTACAGTACCAATTCATCATTATCTATACCAGCTTTATCCTGTAGAGGGTCACGGGGGGCGCTAGAGCCGATCCCAGCTAACATCGGGCGAGAGGCAGGATACACCCTGGACAGGCCGCCAGTCCATCACAGGGCTAACACAGAGACAGACATCCATTCACGCTCTCATTCACACCTACAACCAATTAGCCTAACATGCATGTCTTTAGACTGTGGGAAGAAGCCGGAGCACCCAGAGAAAACCCACGCAGGCACAGGGAGAACATGCAAACTCCACACAGAAAGGCCCACGCCGACCAGCAGGCTCGAACCCAGAACCTTCTTGCTGTGAGGCCAGTCAGTGCTAACGACTGAACCACCGTGCCGCCCCCTTTACAGTACAAATACATACACAAATACATGCTGTGCAAGACAAACGCTTAATTGGAAACAGAACTATATGCCAAAATAGTACATAATACTGTATACTATTCAAAGAACGTCCCACTGGACTGGTAGTGTACTGTCAGTTCAGAGTTCAGTTTTCCAGTCAAAGTGCTGATCCATACTTCAAATGATCTGTCATGTATGTATTTAAATGTCTCATTACAAGACAAAGGAAGACAAAAGAACAAAAAGGAAACCCAGCAATTATCTTTAAAACATCTTTAGTCAGCTAATCATGTCCTAATTTATTTTCCAGGGAAATGTAACAAACAAGATCTTTTTATCTTTCCTCCAGTCAAACGAAAGAT
The DNA here is from genome assembly GCA_036023655.1 of Nannoperca australis. Taxonomy (NCBI): domain Eukaryota; kingdom Metazoa; phylum Chordata; class Actinopteri; order Centrarchiformes; family Percichthyidae; genus Nannoperca; species Nannoperca australis. Next base: position 9,915 of record JAVQJD010099040.1, on the reverse strand, counting down.
AAGGTTGAGATCAGCTTCTGTGTTTTCCACATAATCCTTTGATTCTGCCTTTTTGAACTCAAATATCTGAAACATCTGGCAACAAAAGAAATGAGGAATTTTACCTCCGGGTCATAAAAGAGCTAAAGAATGCCATATAGCTTTAGTATATTTATTTAAAGTTCTATTCTTAGTGAGTCAGATGGAAAATATACATGTCTTTGAAAGCTACTACCCGACTGGAAAATCTTTCAAAGAAAGCATTCGGACTAAATGGAGCCAAATACTTCAGTCCATCAGTAGTCATGCATATCATTGCTCCACTTGGCACCCCAGTTCATAATATAATTTTGGGTCGGCAGACGAAACATGAGATCACTAGTTTTTTCAGTTGAAAAAACTTAAAGGGAGTTGATTTAGGAAGGTAGCTTTTACTGTTTGGCTACCTGATGTGTGCATGTGTGACAAAGTGGGAGATTGATAGAGAGGTGGGGAGAAATATATTCAGTGTTGTTAAAATTTGAAACATATGGTTTGTGACAAGGCCATGAAGGGTCACGACCAGTTTGCAGTGGCCCAGGAGTAAGTTAAAAGTGCAACTTCTTTTCTGTACGAACTGAATGGAGAGCCCTAGATGCAAATGCAGCTCAGTATACAAGTGTCATTGATTATCTGTATTTATTCTGTACTTTAAAAAAAATTAATCATTTGTTCTGACTGCATCCCAGCTATAGCACCCACACATTTCTGAAAGTGAAATTAAACAATAAAAATGCAGGCTGGATAAAGCCAAAACAATGAGCTAAAAGACACAATAAAGCTCAATAGAGCTGAGTGGAACTGCATGGAAGTCATATGATCTATTGTTAATACAAAAATATTTATTAAAGCCGCTTTAACATGCAAAATGTATACAATTTCATGGCAAAGAAACATCATTGCAGGGATTTTTCAATAAAAAAATCTTTAGTGAGGAACTGACTCACAGGCAGGCTAGACTGATTGATTAAAACCACACTGCTAGCATGGACAACAACTGATAGTTCTATATATGTACAGTGCACCTTTTATTAAGTCAAGTCTGCAGAATCACATTGTGGATGTGTAATATTCACAGTAACACATTTTTTTAACCAGACTCTCCTATCTTAAATCGTTTTCCAGAACAATATTCATGTGCAGCATCTACAGCAACACTCAAATCAACCATATCATGATTATTTATTGCCCTGAACATTTGGCAGTGCTGTCCTGGTGATGATAACCGACATTTTAAAAGAATGATTTCTTTCTGTGTTTTTATTTGGACTGTTAAACTTGGCCTGCCACCTGTGATGTGGTTTGGGCCACACAATATATTTAAATACCTCCTCTATGCCTGTTCAATGGATTCAAAACAGCTGAAGTCATGTATTATTCCAATGAGCAAGACAAACCTGGAACACTGGGAAATTTCCTTCTATTAAAGAAAGTTCTCGCCTCCGAATGGTTTGCTGGAAATAGGTTTAAAAGGGGACAATACTTTCCTGTTGAGTTCATTCTACACATCTAATAAAGTCTGCACACTGGCATGGCAAAGTTCTCTCATTTGATCTCCATATTTAATCTGGACAAGGCCATGTGTCAAATGTCTGTCTGTTGCCTGTCAACTGTGGAGCTGGAATGTGTTACCGGACACTTCTTGTGACGTGTGTTAGAAATGACTGGGAATGTCTGGAGTTTGAACAGGTGTTGACCTAATTCTGTGTAGTGGGTTGCTTAATCCAATACTGATTCATTCCTGTATGTGTCCTCCCTTTCTGTTTTTGTTTAAGTTGTTAGAATGTATACTCACCAGCTCTGTCACTCTGTAGATATAAACCTTTCCCTTCTCCAAGCCTCCACTGAAGAACATGGGTGCTGCCACCAAAAGGTTGTCAGTTATACCATCTCCATCAATATCCACAGGTGCAATCTCACTGCCGTAGTAAGAGCCAATCTGAAAGAGACATATATGCATTTATTTTTTTGATCTTTATTATTTATGAGTTATAATCCTTTAAAAATAATTTAAATTATGTGATAAAATTCCCTGGAATTCTTCTCCACCCTTTGTTGAACCACATGTTGTTTGGGTTTGCTGATTTACGGATGACCTGGGGTGGCTTATGAACTTGAGTATTGTAAACAAAAAGGGCCTGCGTTGTGTCTAAGCAAGTGGTCAGAGTCCCGATGCTTTTATAAATGCTCAGACTGTGAGAGTTTTACAAAGAGAGACTGATACAGTCACTGGAGTGGATAGAACATCATCTATTGGTTTTCAGATTAGAAACATCTGCCTATAAAAAAGATCCTTTTCTCAAGAATTGTGAGATCAAGAAACTTTTCTACAAAAAAACATCTGCTGTTCTGAATGAGCTGTTGCTGACAAGGTACAATGTAAGCTGCTGCAGGATCACTTCAGGCTTGCAGCCTGTGAAGAGTTGCCAGTTATGAGTGTTTCGGTCATTAACACACACAGTCACATCCCTAACTTAATGTGACCCAGATAGTGGGATTCAGTCCCAACAAATGATTTGATGCACACCCAATGTCTGAAAGTTAAATTTAAATAACATCAACAATAATCATTTAAAGCACCAAATCAAACATCAATAATAATAGAGATTCCAAACCTTCACATCCAGTGAATGTGTCCCCATGTCAACTTGCACCATTAGTGCAGTAGTTTTATGTCATTTGGACTGAAGTAGTGGAGCAAAGTCATTTGTTGAACTTAAATTTCAAATTAAAAATGAATTATTTTGGCTATACGCCATTCCCACAGAAAAATACTGCATGTCATGATAGTTTTTCCAGCCATTTTGTCTTACTTAATATGTTCATGAATTGGAATAATTCTAATGCTTTTCAAAGTTAAATATGCAAAGAGAAAGAGAAGATCGATCTCCAATTCTGGCTTAAGTAAAGTGTGCTACACTGCCAGTTGTAATCCTGGTTTTTAGATCATTAAGAGATAAGGAGGTGTTTCTTTCTTTTCTTAAAAACTTACTGTCTACCATGAAACTAACAGCCAACAACCATTCAGCATAAAGATCACAACAGAAAGTGAAACTGTGGTGTGGTTCTAGAAAAACTACAATAGCTGGCAAGCTAAGCATGCTAGCCAGTTGGGAACATGTCACAATAGCTCTCTGAGTTTCTTTCTATTTTCTCTGAACTGGGCAGTGGACTTCCCTCTGGTATTTTTTTTTCAGGATCCTAAATCATTGTTTTCAATGAAATGGAGTTCACACAGTTTATTCAAAATATATAGTTATACCACTGACTCCTGTCTCATAACAAACCATCCTTCTTTTATGAAGCAGTTTTATACTTCGACAAAGAAGGTTAAATAGATTAGACTCTCCAGATCTCTGTTTCCTTCAAGGTCTGCACTGACAAGACAGCTTGCTATAAAAAAAAGACTTGTGTCAAAATCCACTAAAGTTGTTGGATGCAAAACCTAAATTGCACGCATTATCTTATAATCACAGAAAGATCTACACAAATGAGCTTTAAAGACTCTAACTTAGCTGCTCTTCATCAGAAGCAGTACAAACTGTGTTTTATAATAATGTTTTATGACATTCCTTGTTACACAGTGGCATTCTTCCAAAGCAGACATGAGGACAACATCAGTGTTACCCACTGACCCACAGCTGACAAACCTTTTTCAAGTAGGTTAAGTGCTGGATGCTACAGTACCTGCTGGCCTTTGAGGGAGTGCAGAATGGTGAGGTTGCCCGAGTTCTTCAGAATGAAGATGATGACTTTGCCTGTGTGGTTAAATCTTGGAGCTCCCGCTACGAGTAGACGACCATTTCTGGCTGATACCACAGACGTCACAGTATAACCTGGTATTGAAAAACACATTAATTCTACCTCTGAAGCAACAGCCCTTTGAAAAGAGAAGATTTAGAGACTGGCCTCACCCACCCTCACCTAAGTAACCCATGTAGGAGATTAGTTGAGATGTTAGTAATTATCTATTTTAAACTCTGTTTTCTTCTATAATTTTGGATCTGTAAATTAAGTATTGCTTGAATGTTTGCTTCATGATCACATTGTAATAAAAAAAAAAGCCAGACACTATGCTTTCTTGTTTGAGTTTGAGTGTGTGAAGAGTAATTGGGCCTGATCTTTAGGTTGGATTTCATTGCAGTGATCTGCATGACTCAAAGAAAATTTGTAAAAGTTGCAATTTAATGAGTTGAAACTCAGTGAGCTGTATTCAGTCTAGCAGAACTGGATGTTCTGGTTTCTCCGGTTTCTTCTTCTATTTCGTCTTTTCCCACAAAAAAAATTTTTTTCTCCCTGTACACTTTTCCACCTTCATCTCTCATCTTCATACCTCCTTTCCCCTCCCGAGCTTTGACTTTCTCGTGCCTGTCCGAAATTATGCTTCCACCTCATAATGCTATTGCGTCTAGAATGGCTTCCATTGACAGCCTTAAGCTCAGAGACAAACCGCTGATGGTAAAAGCAGAGGTCTGTGGTGGTGGTGGTGGAGTGAGATTGGGTTGGATATGTTGGGAAGCACTGGAGCACTGGGTACACTTTATAAAGATGGGTTGCAGCTAGGTTAGTTGGTGTGAAACCACAGATCTTCTAAAGACAAAAGGATGAAGAGAAATTGGTGGCCATGGGAGCTAATGCTATAAATTGTGTTCTGTAGCCTTCATTATTAAAACCACAACATTGTACCTTCTCTGCATTTCTTTCCTATTATATATACATATACATCACAATCCAGTCCAGTTAAAAAATATATATTTTTGAACTTGTGTTACTCACCCAAGTAGGCACCGTGATTTTTGAGCTCTTCGGGGAACTCCTGTGTGTAGGAAGACTTGGGAGGGACTACCTTCCCCTGTCGTGTTTCCTTCAACACTGCTCCGTTCCAATCATAAGCCCCGACAGCACCCACCAGAATTCCATCCTGTAGGCCAGGAAGTTGCAGTATAATACATTTTCATCCTTTAAACAGCAGAGTAATAAAGAACAATATGGTTGTTGTGCTGTGCTGCACATACACACAACGTTGTAATTACGATGTGGATACACTCATGGAACGTAATCAAGTGTGACCACCATTTAGGAGCCTAGTTTGTGTTTGGCTCACCTTAGTTTCAGTCAGGTTAATGATGATGTGACTCCATTTGTGGTGAAACGTAATCTTGGTAACAGTGATAAACACAAACAGCACAGGAGGTTCTCAATATGTTTTTTGGATAAAAAATTATTTTATTAAATGTATCTGTCTTTTCTTTCTGCCACAGTCCATCAGATCACTTTCAAGCAGTTGCAGAATGAATGAATGCTTGGACTACTGTCTTGCACATTGCATACATTCTACTTCATACTGTGAACTTTTGCCCATTCCCTGGTAATTCTTTTGCACATCCGTACAGCATATCTTATTGTCAGTTTTCTGTTTATGCTCCTTGACTTGCAGTACTTGCTTTACCTTTCTTTATATTCCCTTACAATGTTCAGTGTTATTCACCAAAATACCGAAGCAAATTCCTTGTATATGTAAAACTACTTGGCAATAAATCTGATTCTATATCTGAATTAACTGAATTTTATTAAAGAGTCCTGGGATTCACCTCACTCACTTCATATCATGAAACAAAAATTCCAGTTCAAAGACAGACTAAAGACTAATTTGCTCCGGGAATACAACAGCACTTAAATGACACGTGGTTCCTATAAAGTTTAGCATATTGTACGATATTATAGTGGAATTGTATTTTAGTTTGAATGTATTGTATTTGATAATGTACAAGATAATCTGTTCTTAGATTTAATGCTCTTTTCGATTTTGCCATTGTACTTACTTATAGCACTTGTGATTCATCACCAGCCCTTACAAGTTTGATGATACATCTTGTTGTTTCCCATCATGGTTCTATGCACTTTATGTAAAGCTCTTATTTGGAAGTCGCTTTGGATAAAAGCGTCTGCTAAATGCCTAAATGTAATGTTATGTAATGTAATGCTCAAAGGGCAGTATAAAACAAAATGAAGCTAATTTTCTATTTCTGTGAGATCATACACTGGACACACTGACTTTCTTCATCTATAGCAGCATACTGGTCCATTTCAAAAAGAAGAGGCAAAGCACCAGCTCTAATTTGAGCACAAAAAGACTGTTTTTATTGCACAATAAGTATACAGCTTTGGTTTACTCCAGATCTCATTTGCCCAGTCATGCTTAACATTGTGAATCATTCTCCCCCTCCCCCTTGACAACCAATATCAATCTTCCTCAGCTTAAAACAATGTTCCTAATCCAGGGCCCATTTTGTTGTTTATTCTTTTATATATTGCCTAACCTACTTCATAGCCACAACAAACTTTCCGCTGAAACTCACAGGGATCCCACCCGGTATCTCCTGTTTTTGCTAAACATGGAGCATATCTATAAACAGGTTTTGCAACAAAACAATAAGCGATACAAACTTGAAGTCTGTGCACCCATACTGTATTTATACAATACATACCTGAAATCATGACAAATTAACAACTACTTCATCCACAGTCACAAAAGCTACAGTAGGACATCACAAATACACAATCACAAACCACCGTGTGCAAAGAAAGAAATAGAATCTGCTCCATTATCAAATCACTGCTAAATCTTGATCAGTGTGTATTTATAGTTTCATTCAAAAAAAGAAACAAACAAGCAACTGCAATTTGCTGCAGACACAAGACAGGATAGAGGAGGGATTTCTACCTTCCATGGCTCACCATACTTTGTATCACTGACACTGTAATTATAGGCTTCCTCCACTTAATGAGCTCAGTTTTTTTCTTGCTGTACACAATATGCCGACAACTCATTTTCCAGTGTTTGCGCAAATGCTGAAAGGCTTTGCGATTCCTTCCTAAAAGATGGAATTGTGTGCTCACCACACTTGCAGTACGTCATTCTCTGACAGCAGTGTTATACCAATGTGGTTTGGTCAAAATCGTCTCCATGGCAAATGAATGAAACCCCAAAACAGTTTAAACTTATAAACCAGTGACCTATTTCGACTGTAGTTGCATGTACAGACATGTGCTTTGCGTTGGTTAGGATGTCAACTCTTTATTGAGCTGGAGGAGGCCAGAGTTGTGGATCTACATAAACATACAAAAGTTTATAGAGGATATAAACTTTATTCCAACTCAACCAAAAATATTCTATTTTCTGGGATTCAATTTTGCAAAAGAGCTATAAACTGCACAATCTTATAAGCACAAACCATTGAGATCATTATTTAGTTACAGTTAATGAAACATACATCAGACGGAGAAACTGCTGTGTATGCAGATGCATGAAATGTTTGGATAGTATATGACATAAGCAGCCTTTAGAGTTGGCACATATATTCAGAGCCATCTGGGTTTTCAGGACTTTTTTTTTTGCCTATAAGCCCCGACATTCTTTCCAATAAGTTATCCTGCTCTCAACACTAAGGTTGGTGTTGTTGAGCATCTCTGGAATCTGGCCTTGTGGACAGAGTTTCCAGCCTTTTCTGCCACCCAGCTTCAAATTTAGATATATATGTTTTTTTCATCATAAATGGGATATATTTATTTCTCCCTTGACAAATCACACTGTGAAGTGGAACTGGAAAATCAAAGCAGTTGCATCAGCAAATGTCTGGATAGAAAAAGAGGAGTGAAAATCAATGAATTGGTATGAATGGGAGGCACAGTCGAGAAGATGCGTCTTATCTCCCTCCTCCAGCTGTGTCACCCTCATAGCCAGCACACCTGCAACTATCTGCTCTCAGATACAATCAAAAACCTCTAGGTAAAGTAAATGGAAAAACAACCCATTCTGCAGCAGAACTATCTCAATCTTGTCTCAGCTTCTTACTGATATGTTTCCCTGAGGAACAAGTGGTGTCTTATAACCCATCACTGCATGGCTGAAGTGGAAAAAAGCCTGTTCCCTTTGTCAGTGGCTCCTAAATCAGAAGACCTAAACCCCCAGGGCCACACGGCAGGCACGCCAGGAGGGACTGGACAGTGATAAATGGCAGGTTGGGGGAAGGAGTTATGATGCGGCAGAAATTGAGAAAATGTGTGCTGTTCTTTATGTTGACGGATGATATGAGGTGACATAGTAGCAGTAGTCAGACTCACCTCGACGTTGTGTGCGGAAAATCCAGCCTGAGACATCTGGAGGCCAAACGCTGTCCCGTTCTTACTGGTTCCTGTGTAAACAAGTCAGTCTTTTACAGAACAACTGCAGCGGCAAAGGAATTTAAGCTGCCGACCACAATCAAAAGCTAAGAAGAGCCATAGCACTGGAGTCTCAATGTGGACATTTCACAAATGAGAAATATTATCAGGTACTTTTAACAGGCTTAATTTGATCATTACCATGGCACTGGTATCAGATTACTAATATATTACTACTGTTAATCATTTAGTCTATAAAATATCAGATTTTCTTTTTTAAATTACCCTTCCGATGTGACATCTTAAAAAATCTTATTTTATACAACCAACAGCCCAAAAATCTAAATTGTTCAATTTACAATAACAAAAAAGAGAAACATAGCAGCCAATATTTTGCATTTTGCCTTGAACTGAATAACCCAATATATTATTATATTTGTTGTATAGCATTTTTCTGTGAAATTTACCAATCCATTTATTGGCTGTTGACCACCATGGATTTTGGATTTTATCTAAGGGATATCTTAGTTTACTGTATGTACGTTTGTATCGTACCACAGTGAACCATTGTGTCCTTTGATTAAAGTTAAAATATAAAAATGTACAGTCAAGCCCAAAATGATTCATACCTCTGGCAAATTTTGACTTAAAGTTACTTTTATTCAACCAGCAAGTATTATCTTGATTGGAAATGACACAGGCGTCTCACAGAAGATTATAAGACGATGTATAAGAGGCATCATTGTGGAAAAAAATATTTCTCAGCTTTTATTTACATTTGAACAAAAAGTGACATGTCCAAAATTATTCATACCTTTCTCAATTATCAATAGAAAAACCTTTATCGGCTACTACAGCAATCAAACGCTTCCTATAGTTGATGACCAGCTTTTTGCTTGTCTCCACTGGTATTTTTGCCCATTCATCTTTAGCTCCAACTCTTTCATGTTGGAGGGTCTCCTGCCATCACCCTGATCTTTAGCTCCTTCCATAGATTCTCAATTGGATTCAAGTCAGGACTCTGACTGGGCCGCTGTAAAACATTCATATTTTTGTCCACCAACCATTTCTTCACCACTTTTGCTGTGTGTTTTGGGTCGTTGTCGTGCTGAAATGTCCACTTTGTGCCCAAGGCCAAGTTTCTCTGCAGACTGCCTGATGTTGTTGTTGAGAATCTTGATGTTTTGCTCTTTTTTCATGGTGCCGTTTATTGTGATTAGGTTCCCTGGTCCATTGGCTGAAACCCCGCCCAAAGCATTAGGTTTCCACCACCATGTTTGACAGTGGGGATGGTGTTCTTAGGGTTGAAGGTTTCTCTTTTTTGACTCCAAATGAAGGATACATCATTGTGGCCAAACAATTCAATTTCTGTTTCATCTGACCATAAAACAGAAGACCAGAAGTTTTCTTCTTTGTCCAGATGAGCATTCGCAAAGGCCAAGCAGGCTTTTGTGTGCCTTATCTGGAGAAGTGGCGTCCTCCTTGGTCTGCGTCCATGGAACCCAGCAGTGTGCAGTGTCCGTTGGACTGTCTGCCTTGAGACGCTGCCACCAGCAGAGCCCAGATACACCAGGATGGCCTTGGTGGTGATCCTTGGATTATTCCTTTAGCTCCTTTGTCTTAGCCATGACTGTCTACAAACCAACTGCTGGGAGCTGCTGTTTTTCACCTGTTGAGTTGATTAAAACAGCTGTTCCCAATGAATCACAGTAATTAGGATGCTTTAGAACAGCT
>JAVQJD010099035.1:0-35176 GCA_036023655.1 Nannoperca australis | reverse complement strand
AGAGAGAGAGAGAGAGAGAGAGAGAGAGAGAGAGAGAGAGAGAGAGAGAGAGAGAGAGAGAGAGAGAGAGAGAGAGAGAGAGAGAGAGAGAGAGTGAGTGAGTAAGAGCTTTTAACGTGTCTCTATCCTTGAACGAACTCAGCTAAAAAGCCCCTGCAGTATGTACGGAAAGCTCCTTCTGTATTCGTCACCACCTGAACAATATATTCTCTTAGGGTTTTTCCAAATCCAATTTGAGATGGCATCTCCTGCCTTGGGCTGGGTGTTTGGGTCGTAGCTCACGCGCTGACTGCTTAGAGAAAAGGAGGCGCAATTATGATTCGGTGAGGAAAGATGAAGGGCGGGATAAAAATAAAGACTCTTAGTTTAGAGACACCACACAGGATAAATTAAACCTTATGACTTCTGTCAGGAAAACACCTCTCAGGCCAAGTCTCCTACACATTACCGTGTGCTCCTTTTGTTTCACATTCATCTTCCCAACAGACAGTTGAGCCGGCAATTTGGGTGATGAAAAATTATTGACTCTTAATACTTCCAGTGAGACAGGTGAAACAATTGGGCTGTGAAAAGTCAGTTTGAATAGAACAAAAAAAACACTTGCTGGAATTTGACTAACAATGTCGCCAGCACACTCTCAAACTAGTAATGAGCTACTTCATGTCTACTTCACAAGGCCTTTAAACTTGACTTATTTGGCATGTATTCAAACTGAAGTGTTTTGGTTTGCAGGATGCTGATGAATGCATAAAGAGATCAGACAAACGTGCACATATCTGAACAAGCAATCTCACCCTGACAATTTAGGAAGATGTAATGAAAAGAAAATGCAATTCAGGGTAAGTAGAATATTGAAATGCATAGTGACTATCACACTGTCGATTAGTCGTGTGCCCCGTCATTTCATCTTGACTTATACAGTCATTACAGGAGTGAAACACTCCATTTGGCATTGTTGTGCACACTTAATTTTCCTCTTGATTGAGCCTGCCTATTAGTACTTTCCAACCTCAGTACGGCACACCAGGAACAGGAGGATTGCTGAGGAAAATGCACAAAAAAATAAGATTGCACGCCGGAGCCAGCCAAGCCTCTGGGACCGGGTGCACACTTCAGCTCGCAGTTAATTAACAGTATGCTTGAAATGATTTTGGTTAGTATTTTTGGTCTCTTTATGGGAAGAAAACTCTATGGTTATAAATAAAACATGCAGTGTACCTTATCATGATTATATGAGGACTTGACTTAGGCCAAGTGGCGCTGCAGGAGGCAGCTCTTGTTTCATTTCTGCCTTCGCGCTGCAGATGCATGCACATTATGATTCTGCTGGAAAACTGCAGGTCTGCCTGTCTGCCCGCGTGCCAAACAGCAAGCAGACAGTGTGGTCCGATGAAGAATGACCTGCTGTTACCTAACAGTCTTTCCAAACCCAGGATCCACCACATTCAGCTGTTAGGTACTGGTGAATGATAAAGCACTGGAGGCAATAACCGCTTTCTGCTACATCTTCTCTCTCTGCTGCTATTAGACGAGCTGGACTTCAAAACAGGAGAAAATGACATCTAAATTGGCATCTTTGGGCTGTTTTCGGGTGCACAGCCTCGCAATGTTCTCGCGCTTCTCGTATCTCTTTATCATGCCGAGCTGAGAGGTGTTGTGATTTAGATTCCTGGAAGACGATTCAGTGTTACAGAGCTGATCTGTGAGTCTGCAGGCTGGACCGAGGTTGAAGAGAATGCAGTCCACTGTAGCAGAAAGATGGAAAGCAAGAAAAGACGAAACAAGGGGGAAAATAGTCTGGAACAGAGAAATAATTAGTTTGATGTTGAATTGCAGGGTGTGGGTGCGAGCGCTCCTCATCATTACTGTGCTGGTTTGTCTTTTGTTATAATAAGATCCTCTGTAATCAGTACCAGTTGAGTTCCTCTGGGACACAACAATGAGAATTAAATGGTTGGACTAGCCATGGAGGATAAAAATGAAAATTACAGCTGACGAATCAACAGGCAGCCAGCACCCCTGTCGTGCATTTGTTAGACCTGATTAAAACACTCCCAACTTTAGTGCTAATGTGTACATCTGACCCAGCAACCCCTGCTGGACTATATTCTCATATTGAGCCATTACTGTCAAGTAGGCTTTTATAAAAATGTGCACGCACGCACATGCGCACACACACGCACTCCAGAAGATGCGGTGCATATGAAAGAATCTGTGTCACCATGTCAAGACTATATTCCCCTTGATCACAGCTGCACAGTGTAGATAATTGGGTTGTAATTAGGTGAGAACACACCATAGGAGGTCATGTAGTGTTGAAGCCGGCGTATTGCCGCTGGAAATGGGCTATGAGAAAAAGCGCTGCACTGTAGCTGTTCTGCATGATTGCCTACTGAGGACAGTCATGCTAAACACTCCAAAAACATACACAGACGTATGCATACACGCACACACATACACAAACAGATCCTTCTGTTAGTGGGCTAACAGAGGGAGTTCTCTTTGACACATCACTGCATTTGGTTTCCACAGTCTGCCCTAAGGGAGATGGCGCCTTGCCAATTTGCTCACTTCTGAAATATTAAGGCTAGAATCCATTCTATGTTGCTAATTTGAAAAACTGCTGAAAAGTGACAAAAAGGCAAGGTAAGAATTACATTCCCATTTTTTTCCGTACTGAAAGGTCTTTCCGTTTCATCTGTGCACAGAAATGATAGCACACATCATTACTGAGGTTAAATAAAATAAACAAAACTGCCCTACCACATCCAAACTCTGACTGTCCTGCCTTGTCAACGGGAGTAAAAAAACACTGCACACACATTTACACATTCTCAGATGCATGAAGTCATACTGTAAGTGTCAGAGAATGGCTAGAGCTTGTAAACAAACTGAGGGACAGTAGGCTGCAGATCTCCGGCTCTGTCAAATGGTATACAGTGAAGCCCTGCAGGCAGTTAACCCGGCTGCCTGATTGTTACGTAATGTAAAATGTCTGAAATATAAACATGTCCTTGTCGTTCTGCCAGATCAGTCTTATCTTGAAATGAACAGGTCATTATTAATAACCTTAGACTGCTGCTGTAAAAAGAGGCCAGGCCACAGAAATTGTAAATGAAACCAAGGGCATGAAAAACATAAATTTTACCGGAACTTTTCTTGCAGATCTTACCTGCACCGACAGTGTACTCACTTCTCTGCTATCTGCCTGCATGGGTATCAATAATTAATGATCGTGTCTCTGCACCTGCCCAGTTATATTCCTCTGCAGGATAACTACCACTATACAGACTACATGAAACTGATGCCTGCCTAGAGTGCTCTATTTGTATTTTTAAACATTGTGTCTATTGTTATACTTCATAATACGTCCTGCCGGATTGATGAGACAGCAAGAACAAGAGAAGCAGACGCTTGGTAGCTGATATGTCCCTGTTTTGTTTATTGAGGATGGGTATATAAAAGGTGATTTATATTCCGGACAATGATAAGGTAAAGCCTCTTAGCAGCCACTGCTCTTGGTGAGAGATAACCAGAGGTAGGATGTGAAGAGCATCCCATCTAGTGCAAATGTGTTGGCTGCCTAGGAAACTCAGTGATCTGCGAAGCTCCACTCTCGAGAAGAATGATCAATACACTCCCATCTTACTATTTTCTCTCAGAAGCTCAAAGAAATCACTTTCTGCTGCGCCGACACAGAGGAGGTGTGAAGCGCAGGCGGATAGCAGTGGGCGGTGAAGGTGGTCAATTCAATTATCCCTCTGTCAGAGAACATTTTCTATTCTAGACAGCCTGCAAACTCCCAAGGAAAAAGGAATGCCAAGTACTTTGGATTGCTTTAAATATTTGTGAGTCTCAATTACATATCATCATCTTTATAAAAAAAACTATTTTTCTGTGAATATATACAAGGATTAAACCGTTTGATACAGCTTGAATTAAATGGGTGGCAAAATAAAAATTCCAAGGGCTGTAAAATGTTGACAATGCTAATTTCTCTGGAAGGTAAAAGGATACTTGATCGCAGACATCATCTTTTGAATATATGCCTCCATTGATGTCTCCAGGTCCATGAATGACATGGAGGCCTGTGCTGTGTTGATAACAGCAAACGCTGTGAAGCAGGCACGGTAAGGTATGTTAGTTAAACCACAGGATGGCAGAGTCAGAGAGAAAGAAGTTTGGGTCGGTGACATGACCCAGACTCTGTGTCTCTTTTAGGAAATGTCAAGGGCACATGAAATTCTAGACACAGGCGAACTTTAGGGGCTGATCATCAGATATAAAATATCCATATCCATTAATATCCATCCAGATCCATTTCTGAAGGTGTGACTGTTTTTTAGAACTAAAATGGTCTTGAAAATAGTAGGGTAGCTTTTATGTTACACCCTGGGGGGATCAGAGGCATGTTCAACAAAAAACAAAAGCTGCTCATGAGCTGGCGTAAACGAGTGCCTTGCTTCTTGGCATTCCAGGAAATGGGGAAAAATATTTTCTCATACCACACATTATAAGTCACCATCAGTCAGAGAATATCCCCGTATAATGCAAGTTATTTTGTGAAAAAAAGCTATAATTTTCTTGTTTTGGTACAACCATTTCCCTCTCAGTCTTTATCACGTTGTACTTTTTCTTTAATGATTTAGTAAATTCCCAGAATGCCCTTATACAGATGTTAGAGTAATGGGCATCAGTGTATGTATGATAGGAGTAAAGTTTACTTGGAGGATTAACAATTTAAACAATTTCTTATCAGTATTTCAGATTCTCTTATACAGCCTAACACTTTGCTATTTTTACAAGCCAGTGGGGAAAAATGTCTATCAGGCTAATTTCTATCTGGCATTTACTTGGAGGTGGAGAGGACAAAAGCAGTAGTGTTAAAGCAACACTTCTGACATGGAGGTGTTTCCTTTAAACTCATTTGCTGCTGCAGATTTCTTGCTATGAGTTTTCTTGAGAAAATGAAACTACATAAAATAAAATAAAAATAAATACATGTTTAAAGTTCTTAAATTATTCAGTACAATTTTTTTTTTTTATATCTATGTCATCTGGTCGAGGAATGTTCCTATTGGAATAACAAATGGGGGTGTGTCTGTTGAATAAAGAGGTATAAATCAACATCAAAGAGGAACACGTTTTTCAAACAGCACCAATTCCACATTTGGCCTGGATGGTGGTGTCACAAATTAATACTTTTTTCCATTATGCGCAATCACTCAGCTTGAATCTGACTAACAAACCGGGTGGAAAAAGTCACATGGAGGTAATGATAATAATAATTGTGACAAATATGACGCTGATGTTTGTCGATTTCCAAGCAGACGCTGATCCAGTCCAGGTTCTCTGTACTCCATCACGGCGAGGTCAACAGTGTTTAACCAATACTGCAGTGCACATCAGAGAGGAATACGGAGATATACAAAACAGAGGGATGGCTGGTAATAGATCTGACCGAGAAGGAGGCTGCTGTAAACACTATTTCATAATAGCTGTTCATGTAGCTCTTTTGCTCTCCCACCACATTTATATTGTAAACACCTGTCTGTTCTCCAGCCTCCTCCCTTCACTCTCTCCATACTGGAACAGCTCATCATCCAGTGCAGGCTTCCCTTTTACACAGTTATCAGTTCTGGCTTCATCTCATATTCCGTTCAGTTCAAGCTAGAGTAAACCCAGGCTTCATGTGGCTGGCCTGGGTAAACAACATCTGACATTTTGGCTCAGTCTCCCATCAAAAGCAGTTGGATGACACAAGGTGCTGGGATTCATTGTTTTTTAATCATAGATTGCATTTTATAAACGTGCTGCAAAACCTTACAAAAATGTAGGTTGTAACTAGTTCTGCATGGTTGAATACAGCTAAAGCAACTAATGATTATTTTCATTATGGATTGTTTGTTTGGTTTGTTGTATAAAACAGACCTTTGCCCATCCCATTATCCTTCAGCTCAATGTGATATCGTCAAATGTCTTGTTTTGTCTGACCAACAGTCCAAAACCCCAACATATTCAATATACTACAATATAAGATATAACAAAAGCATAAACAAGCTGAATCCAGAGAATGTTTAAAGACTTTACTTGAACAATTAATCGATTATGAAAATAGTTACCATTTTCATTTTCTTTTGATACTAATCGATTACTAATCATTGCAGCTCTACATAGAGCAATATTTCCATAACAAGACCAAGAATCTACAAAGACAGCGCACATTGAACTAAATGCTAACTTTAGCATACTACCATGCTCACAATTACAACACTAATATGCTGATGTTTAGCAGGTATAAAAATAACCGTTCTTAGTTTAGCTTGTTAGCATGCTAACATTTGCTATTAACCAGTAAACAGAAAGTACAGCCCAGGCTGATGGGAATGTCATTCATTTTACAGGTTTTTGGTCATGTATGACAAATTAAATTTTGACCTGATGGAGGCACTAGATGAAAAGAGGCATCAGTAAAATGAATACAATTGAGGGGGACATGAAAGTATATACTACATTTAATGGAAATCCATTTATTAGTTGTTTAGATATTTCACACTGAACCAAAGTGGTGGACCGATCGACATACCAATATTGCCATTCAAAAACAGGATTTCCAGAATTAGTCCTCCTGCTGATAGAAATGTGTTAGCCTCTCTTGGTTTAATGCAATAATCCCTACAATGATTATGCAAATCAAATTTTCTGATTTTCAGGACGTTAAGAAAATATACAGTTGACTCCAAATGCATGGATATAATTTGTATTTAGATTGATGTTCTTAGTTCAAACATGTCTCCAAATTGCATTTCTACAGTATAAGATGAGCTTCCAAGTAGGCCTTTACTAAGCCTGTAGGCTCAAAAACACTTGAGTGTGTATTTGTTTGTGTGTATACAATATGAGCGCGTTTATTTGTTTGTGTTCGTCTGTCTCCTTGTTTGTGTGGCTTTGGCGCAGAAATGTTCACACTTATTTAGAGTCAAGCAGATCCAGATCTGAAAACTTCCAAGGTACAGCCTGATCTCTCCTCCACACAACATTGTTAAAAGACATCCAACAAAGCAATCACACTGCAAACAAACATACGCTGAGGAAGAACTGTGTCGGCGAGAAAGTGTTGATCCAGAGACTGCAGAGCTAACAAGAAGAGGAAGGAGGCCAAACGCAGCACAACTCACCGTACAAGTAAACTACAATCAAATATATTTTTTAGCTTAATCTTTGATCTCGAAGCAGAAAGTAAAGTTGAAAGTGCAAGAACAAAGCAGAGGTTCCCTGATAAGAACGTTCTCCTACTTGCTAATCGCTGCAGTCTGGAAACAAAAAGATCCCATCTGCAGCCGCAGGCAGCAGCTAATTGAGGAAACAAATCTCTCAGCAAACCATTCTCTTCGGCCTACAGATAATGAAATTCTCCACCTAAAATTGTTTATTTGACTGCCCTGACCTCTCTCACTCTTCATTTCCAGTGTAATGGAACAGCCTGCGGTAGGAAGATTGTGCAGGGATGTGGATATTATCAGAAGATTTGCCACTACTGCTGAGTTTGGTCCTGGTGCAGCGCGTGGCCACTGGACCTGACAACCTAGGCTGCTGCACACAGGGCGGCACAGAAAATATCAACTCGCTGTGCTATTAATACTCAACCATCAACCTCCACTCCAGTAGAATTTGACAGATTAAGAAACTATACTCTACTTTGAGCCACAGCTACAAAGTGGCTTTTACAAGCTTTCAAATCTATCACAAAGGTTAACCTTTACAAGAAACTATAGTGTAAAGGTGGTGTTTAGTACAGATGTTCTCATCATGACGTGGCATTTTAAGAAATTTAGTTTTCACCTGTACAGTTCCTTTTGGCTGGATAATCAGAGTGAGGGTTTTGGGGAAATGCAAAGCGCTTCTAAATGGTTGGAAGAATGTGGAAAAATTTGCATGAAAATGTACTAAAATGGTGTGAAATCATTGGAAATTACAGACACAGTGAAGGTTCACACTTTGTCTTAATTAGATCCTGGACACGTTAGTTGCTTAGACAGACTTTATTTGTGCTTTGCTGCACTCCTTAAACCTAGCCAATGTAAAAGAAAGGAAACACTAAAAAGTCTTTTGAAAGTCGATCAAAAGCACTCAAATCTCAGGAGGAGTGAGGAGAGATTGAGCCAGACTGCTTTCCATCATAAATCAAAGCACATCATAGACATCCAACAGCCACTGTTGCAACAGGTGTCTTGCTCCTCCCTCCTTGCTCCTCCCTTTCTTCTGCTTTAGCATGCAAATAACCCTCCTCGGAGTAGGCTTGTTTACCAAGTAATGTCTCTAGATTACGTACACATTTAAATAAGTGCTGTGCAGGGCGTCTCTCAAGTAGGCCACCTCAGATAGATCCAGATACAATTATTGTTTATAGAGCACTCCTCGCTGAAAGGCAGCAGCGATAAACATTCTGTTCCGTCTTATGCACTTCCTCTCTGATTGCCAAAGTGACAGGGACATTTTCAAGAGGAAGACTATCTGCCTGTCCACCTGTCGAACTACGGTAACAACATCAGAGGTGTCGGCTCAGTTAATTTGCTTCGTGGCTCCCCCACTGTCTTGACATGCTTCTAGCATGCCCATCTCCGTCCTCTAATTGTCCTCCATCCGAGGAGTTTGGGCTGGATAATGGTGGAGTGACAAGTCTGCAGTACTTCAAGCGTACCACACAGGTGATGCATCTAAAAGGCCTGTCGTATTGTCACCGCAGGACGGCTGCCAGCAGATAGCAGGCCTATCTCGTTTAGACAGGAACAAATGAGGCAGAACATAGAGCTAAAGCTGATCTGTGCCATCAGGACTTATCGCTGTGTCCAGAGGCCATTTCAAACTGAGGTCTGCTGATTACACTAGCTGCTTCTGTGGCAATATTTGTGCCTCATGTGTACATGTAGAAATATTTACTTATATATATATATATATATATATATACACACACACACTTTGCTTGAAAGCATGTATCGGTTTAGACTCTGGGTTCTTTCCATTACTATGAGTTAATATCAGACAACATGCTGAGAGGGTGGTATTAGTACAGCTGCTGATGGGGGCCATTTGTTCCTCTTGAGCTGCTTGAGTTACCCCGTGTGCACTGCACGACTCGTATGTGATCTGCAGTATAATGAATTTGTGTTTATGACATGAAAAAAGCTTGTTCAGGACGAATGTAATCATAGATGCCACAACCCAGTCTTTTGTATAGAAACTGGTCTGTTGGGAACAGGGACACCTCCTTGGTAATCAACACGACAAGGGGACAGAATAAGATAAGGGCATTCTGATCGATAGAGGTGACAAAGTTCAACATTGATCTCTAATAGGCAAATTAAATGCCTTGCTGAGATTACGTGTTTGCATTCAGATCTTCAGCAATTATGTCATGTCACTTAGCCTTGACATTCTTCGGCTTATCTTACCTTACCTGGTCTGTTAGTTGCTTACCATAAATGACCTGATTTCTGTTAACATTGTGACACTAATTCACTTGTAGAGCCCTCATAGTCCTTGCCAGCTTTAATTACATATTACTTTGAGCAGTCCCCGAAAGAATAGCCAGTTGTCAACTTATGCTAACTGGAAGACGAAAAGAAATGAATTAGTAAAAACTACTAAGAAAGAAAAGAGTTCCATGGAGGATGAATTTCCTTAAAAGATGGCAGCTTGATGCCATGTTGTAAAATATTGAAAATCATAGGAAGTGCTGGTTAAAACATGGTAACGTCGGACTGCCTCAATCCATTTCTTTTTAGATCTCAGGTCACCCAGTTTTTATTCATGCTGCTCATTACTGTTTGCAGGAAACAAAGGTCCATTTCTCTAAGTCTCTGAGTTGTGACCGCTTTATGTCCCCTTTGCCTATAAAGAATAGGTCACATTACCGGTGTGGTTGAGATAAGAGTCTAAATTGTATAAGAAAACAACACACCGCACCATGAAAAAGGCAACCTACTTTTTCAACTTCCTCCTGTCACTCATCCTTTATTTGGCATGCTGCACTAACAATCACGAACGAAAAAGAACAATGGGAGATCAGCACACCAGCAGAGATGTATTATCAGAATTACTATAATAAATGGTTAGATGTACTTTCAGCTAGGCTAGTAGGTGAGATTTGTCAGTGAGTGACAGCAGTAAAGCAAAGCCATTTACCAGAAACTTATTTTCATGTTGGGAACTGCAAAAAGCAAATGCAGCATTTAAATGCACATGACATCAAAGCCTTGGGTATGAATATACATAGGCTACACTTTCCTGACCTTGACTGCCTTCTCAGTACACTGGAAGTCAAGTGGATGCATTATGCTGACACACAAAAAGGTTGACAACAAAATGCACGCAGCTCTGCACTTGTGCTCTCCTGCAGTGCCTCCACGCTCACTCTCACACATCTTTGCTAGAACTAGCGCTGTGAATCTCTACAGACACAGCACCCTACATCTGTGATGGACGCTGATATAATAAGGATCTGGATCCCTGTAGCTGCACTTTCCATCTCCCTGTAACCAGCACTGATGCGGAGTGAAGCTGTTTCAAAGCATATTGATGTTTTGTTTTTCTTTCTTACCAGAGCACATCCTCTGCAAATAAATGTGTCTTTGAATGAAGTTATTCTTGTCTCACCAACGAAAATGGAAACTGCTGATCACAAAGGAATTCTCCGGGCGATAAAGCTGACCGCCCACCACAGTTAATATGAAAAACAGACAGATTCTTCAGGCAGAGTGCATTCTGAAGCAATATTGGATTGGATCAGCAGCTAAACCAGGCTAATAAAACCATTCTGATGTAGGCCAGCGTGAAATGTGATTGCTTTTGAGGACGATTTTTCACCATAATCACAGCCACAGCCCTCTTGTGACTCATCTACATTCAAATGTTGATTATTTGGATCTTAAAAATTAAAACGATGAGGTGACTTTCCTGATAAATGGTCCATTTAGCCAATGTTATATTCAATCAAATTTTTACCTATCACTGGTGTCTAAAATAATCCATAGAAAAGACTCATGGATCCTGCCAGCCAATTCTTGTAATAAAAATGGCAAGACTACAGAGAAATCCCTTCCTCTCTCTCTAACAAACTATGAAAAAGAATTAAAGACAGAGTGGGAACATGCTGCAGGACAATATTTTTCCCCTCCTTTTGCAAGGTAAGCACTTCAATAAAAAATGAACTGTGGGGCGGGGCAGGCTTTTGAAGATGGGATAACGCTTTCCAACTAGATCAGAGATGGACTTTTATGTGCCAATTACTGGGCTCTCAATAATATCAACAGAGGCCAGGAAACAGACATGTCGTGCCTTCACATGTGAGAGGAGCACTGCCTCCTTCCTTGTCTTTATCACATGGAGATTTCAAGAACAACTCAATTAAACTTCTGCCCTGAGCTCATGTCCTGAAATCACTGTTTGATTGTGCTGCTCACATAATATGCAGGTTTCTTACATCCTGCACAGCCATATATGATAATATAGCCACAATATGTATATGGTCAGTGTGTATTACTGCAGAATATTTAGAGGTCTACTCTGGCTTTACATGAATTCTCTATGTACACAGAGAGACCGAGTTTGATACATATTAAATAATAAAGTGAAGGAGTTCATTCCATTATGATTGGTTAAATACTTTTATGAAGCCCAGCACAGCATTACAGAATTTTAAAGCCCATGCATTATAGATACATAATGCAGAAAATGAACCTAAACTCTAGTGTATGTTCTTATCACAGTTAATGAGGCCGGGGAGTCCAGAGCTGTCGAAAGGAAAAAGGAACTTACTTATTTAGTGAGAGTTTAATTCTTCTGTCTGACTGCCTCTCTAATTACACCTGTGTTCACTTTTCCTCTGTTCATGAAATGCCTATTTATCTATTTAATTATTACTGCAGATGTAAAGTATGCCTACTCGGTATTTCACTAATGCCAATTACCCCAGAACTGTTGTATATGTTGTTAAAGAGTAACTACACACAGTTCTGTTTGTGCCAACATTTAGCAGCAGCAACACTGTATGAAGTAAAGACACAAACCCCACGGGTTCCAACACAGGCTTTTGATTTTGCAAAGCTTTGGTGCTCGGGTTCGATTATTTTCAAACGTAACTTACTAAGAAAACTCTCTCTCTGTCTGCCAGTCATCTGCGTTGATGCATAACATGTGCTGCAAGTAGATATGCAATGCACAATAGGAAGCTGGAAGAGAGATAGAGCACGGCCAATGCGCTGCAATAGCCTGCAGAGCTAGCGGTCAGTAATGGATGAAATAAAGGAAAAACTGGCAAAATAAGAGCTTCTTAAAATTCCCAATGATTCAGGGGAGGTCATTGCACTGTAGAAACATTAGGACCTTGTTGTGCCAACAGATGAAGCTCCCTCTACAACTCCTACTCCTTCACTTGTACAAAGTTCAGTCAGTTCAACAGTGCTCTTTCTTCGTGAAAGATTTACCATGGCGTTGCTTTTTAATCAAGTCGGAGCATTTATCTGATAAAAATGCATCATTAATGGTGTGCAGCAAATCATGGGCTAATAAGTGGCAATTTATCACACGATGGATTGAAAGAAAAGTCAGTAAAACTGCTGTAAATCCACACAATTTTCTAGTTTGTTGTTTCGCTAAAATATTTCAATCACTGTTTCCACCATTGAAACTGAAATTGATTTCTTTCTTTTTTTTTCCTGAAATAGACCAAATAATTTTTTAAGTTTGTCCCCAGGAGGAAAACAAAAATGACATGATGTGAATGCCAAGGAGAGGGAGAGAGAGCAGGATGTGAGAGTGATGGTGACTCACCTCTCGGGGAGCTGTCATCAAGCATCAGTGTGTTCACCTCTATTGCTCTAGGGAAGAGGTCCCTCCCCTCCTTCCTCCTGCCTTCATGCTTCGCTTCTTCCCACCCATGGAAAAGGACAGAATTTTGGGTCTGCCAGTCTGTCCTCTCAGAATGGGACTGGGGAGAAAAATCTGGCCAACCCCATCTGTCCCAATTCACTTGTGAACTGTGCTCAAGAAAAGGCTGTAGCAACCAGTGCGAGCCAACTCAAAAATGCTGCCATGACGGAGATCTAAAATGACGACCCAAGCCAACCCTAAAATAGTAGAAATGTGTAAAAGGGGCATTAATGGGCTGACCCCAAACATGCTGCTGTGTCCATAGCTGAAATGATCACTGGACAAAACACAGTGCATTTGTCTCACCACACTGTGCTGATGAGTGCATTCACTGGCAAAAGCTGTATGTTAATAATTACTCTGGCTCACTATGGATGAATGAGATAATTCACTGAGGTTGGCGATGACCTCATTATCGACATTTCAAATTAGACTCCTTTGCCCAACCTCGGTCTGCCCACACTGAGCCCCACTCGTACTACCTCTTTTGTATTCTACCACCATCCCAAGTCACCCATTACTGAAGCCTGGGTGGCTTAATAAGAGAAATGGAGACATCTGTGCAGAAAAAAATCACTACTGACAGGGACTGCAAATGACGCATGCCGGATGGGGGTTGGGGGGTGGGGGGGCCTCTACACCAATGTCTCTCTTTATTTGATCTTTAATTAAGAATTCCCTACAATAGCAATTGGACAAAACTGTACATATACAGTTTATCTAATTGTAATCACAGCATGTTGCAGTGTTAAAGAAAATACATTAAATGCAAATGAAATTACAGCATACATAACAACAGTGAATACATTCATTTATTTGAAGTATATATTTTATTAATTGAATGTGTGCACTTAAGACAAATATTTTGATTTTTTTGTTATTAATTTCTAACACAGATGTAAACACCCTTAACATGATCATTCATTATTGCAGGTGAATATCAGCAATTACTGACAATTTTTGCATATAACTTGCATTTCTCCTATGCAATGAAGTCATCTCCAAAAAGTAAGATCTGAGACACCCCTCTATGCCCCAGATAGAATATTAAAGTGATGGAACAAGGCTGGTTTTACATGCTTCTTTTTAATGTAAGACTTTGTATGCTTCAGGCAACCAGACTGCTTCAGATTTCCAGTTTTCAGGACATATAAAGCCCTGATATCTTCTGAAACAGAACAGGTACACAAAGCAAATGCTCTTTCATGCCTGGCAGTACGACTGGTGTTTGCAAATGTGTTTAAAATAAACAGGCAAAATCATTTGCTTTAGTCGTGTGATAAGACTCGGGCAAAGTCAAGGGGACAGTTTAGAACTTGGCTGTGATAAGGAGGAGGATGAATCTGCATGCAGAAAGAACGGCAATAACCCCTATTAGGTTTACACAGTCTGTCAGCCAGTCAGTTATCTTGCAACTGTAGAAGTGAAGGATCTTGACTAGTTACTGCGTTTTCCTCTTCAGGGAGAATATCAGAGCCGGTTGTGAGTACACCTCATGCACATCAAATAAGAGTCAAGCTCAAATTGGATCAGACATAACCAGAGCACTGCAACAACCTGCTCTGATGAAGATCTGGGTTTCGCTCTGAAAACAACAAGATAGGGACCCATCGGAAATCACAACAAACAATCGAATAAATTGGTGGTGTAAATTGTACAGTATATTGAATACAGTTAGTGAAATTGCCCCATTAAAAATAACAATAAAAACATGCGAGGCATTCCCAGACCATCATCCAGTCAGCGTATGTACTGATGCGTTTCCATCTAGAAAGCTACAATATGTTGCATTTTATGGCTGAGTTATAACGCAGGAGTAATCTGCGGCAGTTCAGCTAAATAAATCAATGCTCTACTGTTTAAGACATAAATCTGCCTCTCATTTGTCCTCGCTAACAACATGAACGAGTGAGTGGCTCATTGCGTGTTGGAGCCCTGCTGGAGATTTTTACTGGGCTCATTACCATTCGAGGAGTGAATGCCTGAGTCACTGACCCAAATTCAAGATGACACGTAAAATACACAGATTCAAAGTCAATCTGCTTCTCATATGTTCAATGTATTGTGGCTGCCCAGTGTGTTCTGGGTCTCTAAATTTTATTTAGAAAATGGGAAGAAGATAGATTTGTGGAAACAAGTTCTCATGAATGCTATGTGGGTTGTTTGACTGGGTTCATGGTGGGAAAAGAATCAGACCCAATTGAATCAATTGAGGTAGTGGCCTTGGGGAAATAGGTCTTCGAGTCACTCATCGATGGATCCTCAGCCTACAGCTGATAACCTCTGGAGAACTTAGAGTGCTGGACACAGGACACTAAAGCTTGTCATCTGATGGACTTAACTGCATCTTCATAAGACTTCTAGTATTTCCAGGAAAACAGGTTTTCATCAGGAAATCAAAACCTATGAATTTCTAAAACAACAATTTAAAACAGTATGTGCACAGCTTAAGGATCTGCAGTTAGTTCATTTATACATCTCATACAGTATACTGTTAATTAAACATGATATGGGTAATCTAAATCGAATTTCTTTTGCTCTCTGAAGACCAAGAAAATGATATTCTCTAAGCCTCCTCGGCAGGGCTGGAGGTGGAGACGGACTGGGAAACATTGATTTCACTGTAATTTGCCTTTAGTTGTCAGAAAAAATGCTGAGCAGTTGAACTAGCAAGCTGTTCTAACATTCTACATTAATTCACTGCTTAGGTGCAGATTAGCATTGATTGGGTTTCCTGGGGTGAAAAGAGAATGTGAGGATGAATAGTCTGAGATTGTAGTCACTCCTGCAGCGCAAGGACACACTGATGCATTTTTCATCTGTAGTGCTGCTTGTGTGAAAACTCCAACATGTTTTGCTGCACCGGTATTGAATAAAATGTTATGTGGACCGCAAGCTGAAATAAAGTGGGATTTTTTTTTCCGTTGAAAAAGGCTAACAAAGCAGTATGACGGAAACGTACATTCAGAGATATTTGTCCCAAGCTGGGACTGCATCAGCTCTTCAAAATCTTGAGCTGACCAAATCAAGTATGTCTGTTTTATTGACTCGCAGCTATACTGAATCCCTATAAGTCCACAGGCGCTACAAAGTGTCACAACATGATATGTGAAATGTTCAAAGGCAGCTGAAAATCTACATTAATTGAAGTCATTTTCTAGCATGGATTTAGCCTGACAACTCTATTTTTGTACAACAGTTTGCATGATATTACCAATCAATTTACACCAAACTGAATTCCATTATGAAACGCGAAATCATCTTCAGCTGTGAGGCTTCACAGAAAAGCTTGTTTTTGTGGACTTATTTTTTCCAACAGCCTCTGAATGGAGGCCTCCTTTCAAATATACAAAAATACTAACAAGAATGGATAAAACCTTTTTGATCAATAACCCAAATACATGACCTATGAAGATATTTCACCTTATCTGTTATGCAATATGAACACATTATTGACCACACAACACCGATGCTGCCTTCCCTATTGCCTAAGGTGCACGATTTGGCACATAGTCATTACAAAAGATTCTGCTTATGATGCAGAACTAATGACACTCATCTTTTTGCATCCTTCTCCCATTCTCTCTAACTCCTCTGGCCTATATTTAGAAATGTCTCTCTCTCTGCGTTTCACATGCTGGAGCAAAGAAAATATGATAAATCTTAGAGTTGATCTACAGTATAGTCATTCCTGATTAGATATTTTACCAACCAACACCATGGTGACAACACATTCGGCCACCGTGAATGTGCGCTTGCTCATATGCCAACAAGGAGTCTTTCAGATATAACAGATAGACAGTAGATACAGACACCCCTGTGCTCTGTCTGTACCTTCTGAATCTAAAGTGACACTGGTGTGTAATGTGAATGAAGGAGGGAATAAATAAATGAATGGAATTCTCAGACTTAGGCTTTCTATATACTGTAATCCCTGTACCTAGCAGCTCCTGTTATTTCATCTGTTCTCGGGTTGTTCACCTGTCACCACAAGTCAGTACCACACAGCTGACACAGTAACAACTGGGCTAAAACTGCACCTGCAGCACTGTTGCGTTACACTAACTTAGTAGCAAACATCAAACTTTATAACAAAACTCTAGTGACTGACACGTAATAACTTTATACTGGTACTGAATGAAGTTAGGTTACAATACATAAAGTGTTTTCAGCTTCTCATGGGTGTCATAATCAACCTTTTACACAACAACAAGTCCAAAGCCCACCCCATTTAAAGGGTGATGAGTGATGGGGTGAGAGACCTTACTGCCTTACAAGAGCAACCTACTTCATCAAAGCAAAAAAATGCACCTACAATTCTCTTGCTCTATTACCTCCACCCCCTGGAGTGAAACACAGCAGCTCAGTATCCCAGTTGATCTGCAACATGAGTTAATGAGCTCAGCGGTGCTACACAACACGGCCAGGAAATCGAAGCAGCCAGAGAGAGAGAGAGATGTGTAAATTAGAGTGATCTCCCCAGACAATTTGCTGGACAAAGGCAGGCATATGGAGACATTTACCATGCAGGTGAGCCAATCTGAATCAAGGCCCAGCGGTATATAGGGGATGCTAATTATAAGACCTCAAATGATTCAAATGCATATAAATATAGTGATGGTCTCTATGTAAATGTTGCAGAAAAAATAAAAGACCAGTTCTCAGGCTACACAAGGAAATTAGAGCATATTATACAATATAAATGCTTGATATGGATCATTCTGAAGACATAGATGATCTGTGACTGGCTAAACTGACCACTGATTAAATCCGCAGACTGTCTATCCTATCATAGTTGGAGGCATAAAATTTAGGTAGACGGATTGGCTGAGGTTGATGCTCGATTCTGCCATTTCAAACTCAAAGCCAATTCAAGATCCAGCCATTCACAGCAGACTGATGGAATTAAATGCATGTGACAGCGCAGCACATACAGCTTGTTTCATCATCCCACAGAGCGCACTCAACCCTCATCTATTTTCCTGTGCCCCAATCCTTGTTTCACCTGGCAATGACTGATGACGTTCAGCTGTGCCTCTTGTGGAAAAAAAGAAAGAGAAAGGAATGGCTTGTTACAAAACATGCTCTCTTGAGCCATAAAAGATGACTGAACTTTTCGCGTGCCGATATGGAGAATAAAAAAACAGGCAATTGCTTCAGCACCTTCGGTTGAAATCCCAGGGGAAAGGGACAGCTTGTGTGAAATGCTTTATGGAATTCCACTCAACCAGACACAGATGTTCAGATACACGTTTCTGCAAACCACCTTGAGTTTGTCGATAGCTTTACTCTTTGTAGCATCAGAGCACAGCTACATTTGAAACCTTAAATGTCAAATTCAGTGATTAAATCGATACGGAAACTAATCTTCTGTTGCCTCGGACCAAATGGTTTATAAATCCTGCAGCAATCCCCTAAGTAAGCACAGGAATTCATGAATGCTAAACATATTTGGTTTTCTCTCCTCTAACAAAGGAGCGGCTTTGATACTACCACCCCTCTTGTGCTTGTAGGACAACACTGCTGAGCAGACACTTTTCTTTTTAATATGAATATCAAATGAGGCTTTAGCTTTTGATATGGCACTATAATGGTACAGCTGGGATGGGCCCATTTACCAACTGTACAACCTATATCCAACAAAGTAAATGACCTTGTGTGTGATGTTGCTTGTGATTTGGCAGAATAAATCCTTGCGTTGTGCTTTCAAGCCATTTTTAAGAGCTTTTTAGTTTTCAAAGGTGTTCAGTACCACTGGACAAGATAAATAAGTGCAGCAGTGGACAATACATTGAATCTTGAATGGAAGAGAGGAGGCTGCGAGTACAGAGGACACGCTGCAGAGTAAGAGGCTGAAATCATTGCTCCCAGCAAGAACACCAAAACTGATATGCTCACAAGGCTGACACCAATGGGACTTAACATCAATCACCCTATCAGGCTTGTAAAACAGTTGTCGTGTGGGTGTGGGGGGCACAACAGATCCCCCTCCCTTGATTGTTGGCTTTAACACTGAGCTGTCCGAAGGAGCCGTGCTCTCAATCCTAACCGCACCACCCAATATTGCTCTAATCTGCCCGAAACTCCCCCTACAGCTCAGACTCCTCTAATCTCTTATAAGAAAGAGGAGCCAGATGGTCATGAACAACTGCTGAGGGCCTCGGAAATGCCTGGAGTGCCTGCCGCTGTTTACCTTGTGCTTCAAGTAACCACTGTAAGCCCCCCGGAGAGGATGCTTGGAGGTGGAGAGCATTCTTTCAACGATGGCTGTGTGTCTGTGTATGTACAGCAAGCATGCTCGTGCATGTGTGCGCAGTCAGAAAGAAGAGAACCCTGCTGTACCTGGTGTTGGGTGACTGCTGCGCACCATTCCCCCTTCAGTCCTTAGATGAGATGTCAGAGCTTCAGAGGCAAACCTACCAGCTGCAGTAACCATGTAATTCCTGGAGTGTCAGAGATGGAGCAGTGCAGTCCCAGGGGTGTCAGGATACAACATGCCTCTGACCCTACCTCGAACCCCGTCCCGACCCCTCACTGACGAGCGAACCTTTTGCTGCCCCAGAATCCAGTCTGCCAGCCAGCCGGCCAAAGATGAGCCACGAGCTGTCACGTGCAGATGGACAGACCCACCATCCACATGCTGCATCCTAACCCCCTCATCAGCCCACTCTTTTCCCATGGGACGTTGATTAAACTGTCACTGAAATGATCTGGTGGTGGGAATTGAAGGGAATATGCATGGTGGGTGTTCATTAAGCAAACATTACCAGAGTAAAAATTAAATTACTGCACAGCAGGGGATGCGCTGCGCTGGGAAAAGTCCATAGCCATTCCCAGGTCCCTACGCACAAACACAAGCAAAAGCACACACATATATATGTTCACACACACACACACACTTGTTGACAGAGAGAGTCCTCAAATCTCACACTAAAGGGAGAGCTTCTGCACACTATCAGGATGGTTGAAATGCATTTCCATGGAGGCCAACAAGCTAGGCTCCACATGAAACGGACGCCATGAGCCTTGAAATCCAAAGCCTCTTTTCTACCTACCTATTATTGATGTGCAGCAGCCAGTCATTAGTGGATTTCATCCTGAAAAGGATGAAGCCCAAATTGAGCCTGGAAAGATCCTGGGAAATAAACGCCTGCACACAAATCCTATTCCCCCTCAAGAAGATGGCAGATAATACTGACCTCATGACTCAGGTACTTCCTACAATGATGACGTGCTGGAGTTCTGACTTCACTTGAACTAGTGAGCACTTGTCCCCTACAGCTCTTCAGGGCTGCCCATTTTGATAGGGATTTGTAGGTTACAGCCCTTTTTGTAGATACAAGAAGTGTATGTGCATTGCATATGTGGAGATCTCATCTAATCTGAACAGCCTTTACATTGCTCCAAATTATTACGTTTAATGATTTGAATTTCTCTGGCTGTTAGTTAACAACAGATGTAAAAGGAGCAAGAGCAAAAATTCTTATTGCATTATTTTATCTCATTCAGTTTATGATTTCAATCATTTACTTGTGCTTGTTAAATTTTTCAAATAACTTCTTTACTTAGGTTGTCCTATAAAAACAGCCCATTTCATCTATATAAAATCAAGCCATCAGTAAGAATTGGGATAGCATTGTATTTTCTAATAACCGCTGATCGATCATTTATGTGGCCGGCAATCAATTTAGAAAATTGCAAAATATTTCCAACCCAAATTCAAACAGTAGTGATGTCAAGGCCTGGAACATTCAAAATGTGTTCACATCAAGGTAAGTCAATGCATAAATGAATCCAACATCAACTGAGCTTTTCTGACACTTTCATTCCCTTAAACAAACATTTACTTCAAGGCGAGGCACATTGAAGAGCCCCCAAGCCAATTGTATTTCTTAACCTATTACACTTCCTCCTGACTCTGTGGACTGGGTAATGATATGAGAGTGATATGGAGATGTTGCCCTGCAGCAGCAGAGAAGTCCACAGCTTCAGGTCTGATCCTGGCCACTAACAGTGCTGCTTGTTTCAGTATATAGAGCGGACAATGGGATGGATTTCGGTTCGTGTGGTGCATGTGTACGTGTGTGTGTTTTCAAGTCTGGCCTGTTCACAGCTGGGCTCAAGCTAATGCCCACTTTGTTGCCTCCAACGTGCCCTAGTTAGCAGGGCTCACAACCCAGTGACATGGTGGGCTGGGGTTGTAGAGTCCCCAGTGCTGGGATGTTTTTACGTTTCACGCTTTGCTGCATCCACACAAAAGACTTGGCCCCATAACCTATAAGCCCTCTAATCCATTCTGTAAACATTCAAGGGTTGCCCACTTTTACAACAAATGCCCATGCATGGGTACACAGCAGAGCCTGCCACACGTTGGCCACATTTCTCTGGGTGAAATCTATTTGTGTGTAAATTTGGCATGGAGAGCACAATTACATTACGATTCTTTCCCCCCTATTATTACTGTAAATACTACATATTTTATGATTAATTACAACAGTGTTTAATTACTCAGATTGAGCCAAATGTTCCCGTGCAGCAATTCTGAACTAAAACGTATTGATCACAGCTTTACACAAGAGCAAAGACATCTTCTTAAGAGTGAATAATAAAATGAAGCACACAAATCAGAAAATCTCCTCCAAACTCTTACTAAACCATCTCAGCTCATATTCCCTTGGTGCATAATGTGTTGCTCATCAATATAACTGTCCTGTAGAGACACATACTCTTTCACTTGCATCCCAAAAGCAACATTTTGTTCACTGTAAATCATATAACCATTTGAATGAGTGACCATAATAAACCCATGTTATCCCTCCTTACCACCACAATCCACCCCCCCCACCCACCACCACCACCACCACCACCCCACCAGCCAGATACAAAAGAAGACCTGGTGCAATGCTATTGACTGTCATGACATCCAGGAATAGCAACATGCATAAATAGCCTGATGTAATAATTAGAAACGCATGATTGCACTGACAACCATCACTTCGCAATAATGTTTCCTGATTAACATTTTGAAACTTATCACACACTCAGCCTTCACATTTGTTACCACGGATATGGAAAATGATTCATGCTGAGTTACTAAAGCCAGATTTACTCTGTCATCACCCTTTAAGCCATATTTACACATTTTGTACAATTTACATCAACTAGATCAATGTGAACAAGTATGATGAGAAAAACATTAACACACTGATGAGCTACTTACCCAGAAGATGAGATTGAAGATGAACATCATATACTTCAAGCAGCAGAGGCAGCCTCTTGCCATGTTGCACTTCTTGAATTCTAAAAGGAACACAAAGGATAGATCCAGGTAAAAGACTACGTATTTGCTGCTTTTGGGTGAGCTGTACTTGTTGTTGGTCTTGTCTCCTGCGCTGGCGTCAGCTGCTGCTCCAGCCTGCCCCTGCTGTGCGTTTTTGCGCGGCCCCGTGGAGCCGTAGAATGCACCGGCAGTGAAGCCCCGGCCGCCAAACGGCCGACCAGACGTGGAGGCTTGAGCAAAATCCGAGTCGTGGCTATCTACGGAAGGGCTACGGTGAATGGCTGACTCCTCACTGCTGGACTTCTCCATGCTCTAAGGCTGCAGCTGCTGATGAAGGGCTCCCTGACGCACAGTCTAACATAGTCTCAGAGATGACAGGGCAGAACAACTCAGCCTCCAAATCTCCAGTGCTTCACACTCTGAAGCAAAAATAAATATAAAAGCCTCACAGAAACACAAATACATCCACCTCAAAGCACACAACTGGGTAAGAAAGTCTCCAATGTAGAAGTGAGTATAGCAGCGCTGTTCAGGCACCCCTGCGATGCTTAAGTGTCTTCCTGTTGTCCTGCTGTCTTCCTGTGATAGTCCTTTAGTAGCTGGGCAGAAGGGTCCTGTGAGGAGCACTACCCTCGCCTTATGACAGGGCTATCTTTCCCGGAAGAAGTTACTGTACTCCCTCTATCCGCTCTTGTAATAGCTCTCTCCTCCTGTGCTGCTTATTGCTGTGCCAGGCTGCTCCAGTGTGAGAGAGACCCCAGAGAGGCTCAGCTGCTCCACTTCCACGTTCTCTTGCTGACCTGGTAACTTTTTGTCCCCTCCTCACTCTCCTCTGCTCTTTCCACTGCTCTGTTCCTTCTCTGTCCTCCTCTTCCCAACGTGCTCTGATGCGCTCTCTCTTCCCTTACTCTGCCTCTCTCTCTCTCTCTTTCGGAGTATGCCTGTCTTCTCTAGTGTACCATTCTGTGCTCAGCGGCTCAGTCCTCCGCACTGCCTGTGCTCTGCTCTCCCAATAGCAGCGCTCTGGCTGATGTGCTATTATCGGCAGACGCAACTAACGGGCATTCCCTATCTCCCAACAAGAGCACTGCCCTCCTCCCCCAACTCTCCCTCTTCCCTCTCTCTCTCCCTCAGCCCCTCCCCACTGCTGAGCAGACAGCCAATGCAACAGCTGCAGCCAGACCTTAGCTCCTCCTCTCCATTCCCTGTGTCTTTAATAAGCCCATCACTGTGTTTGCTTTGACTATACATTTTCAGCAATTTCATCTCTGCTGTCAGGGGAATTGAAAGGCCAGAGATGAATTTAAGAATATCAAACAAACAACAACAACAACAAAAAAAAGAAGTGTCAAGGTAAATGAGTACAGGGTTGTGTGTGGAGTAGCAGGGTTGTGGGGTGCGTGTGAGATGGAAATTGCTGGCAGGCTCTTTTGCATACGAAGAGCTTTCACTGTCAGTATGCTGATGACACCAGCTCCTGCAATTTCACACATGCCAGCATAGCTTCTAACACTGTTTTAATTTTGGGTTATTTCAGTGATTAACCAGCATAAATAAAAAAAATTTGACTCTGACGGCAGGTGATTTATCATATATTTCTGAAAACCAGTCTGACACATCAGCGAATCGTAACCAGAAGTGATTACTGCATTTTGATGTGGGTGGTGGCGACAGTACTGAGCTGCAGTTTGGTCATGCTGTTGTTCTGTTATTCATCACTGCACTGCCCACATCCATGTAAGGGGACCCAATTAACTGGCAGTGTCCAGGCTTTGGAATTATGGCACCTTCTGAAACACGGAAAGGGGATAGTGGCTTTAAGATGTTGGACACTCTCCGATGCAAAACCAGGTTCAAACACTGAACAGCCCTGCTGATACACACACCAAGCTGACAACATATCATAAAGCTTTGATTTTAAACTTACCATACCCCCCCCGGAAAAACGGATAATTATTGCCATATTCAAATTATATCTGTGTGATATTCCCAGAGCTTAATTTTAACCTCAGGTGACCGTAACAATTGGAATAACAATATAATAGCCCCTATTGTCTACCAGAATCAAGTTTCTTTCCAGGACTGCCAAGTTAAAACAAGTCTACCGCTAGACTGCACATTGTTCTGCTGTGGTAATGGTCTTCTGTCAGCTGAGTGCCGGTGATGGCTCAGCCTCCAGACAGATGGAGGGAGAGTTTCAACTGAATGGTCTTAAAGGTAAATCCAGTAATACCCAATCGACATAGACAAGCTAATCCAACCCTCTTGTGTTTAACTATTGTGGAGTAAAAAAAACACATGAATTGTGGATATAATGCAGAGAAATTATGAAAAGGTTTCAGCAATTGGTTAAGGTTGCAACATAAGAACAATTCATAGTATGATGGTTTAAAAATTACTAAATTTTCAGCTAGCCTGGCTGTGTCCCCAGAAAATCCACCTACCAGCACCTCTAAAGCTGGCTGGGCACAGTTACTCCCTGAAGTCTTTGCTGCTTACACGGTGGAGACCAAGGAATAATTTGGCACATAACCCCTAAAAAACTACAACCTTTTTTTGTTTTTTTTTAGGGATTTAACAAATGCAATACAACATGCTGATTAGTGAGCTTTAGGAGAGCCATTAGGTGGATCTTGCTACCTTTGGACAGAGGAAAGCTAGCTGTTTCCCCTTGTTCCCAGTCTTTGTTTTTAAGTTAAGCTAACTGGCAGTAGCCTTATATTTACCTTACAGACATGAGAGTGGTATCAGTCTTCCAATCTAATTGTTTAGGTTTCCATGTAGCTTTTTTCTCACTGAAAAATTACAGAATGTTCCGAATCTCACACACTGAAGTTCGGAGACTTTGATCTGACACCAGTATTTTAACATATAATTTACTTCATTACTACTACTACTTACTGAAACGGCTGCCGAAAGTAGACATGTCACATGATGAAAATAGCTGCTCACAAGTTCCAAGTGACAAGTTTTCCCATCAGCCCCTTTGAATACACTTGAAAAGCTTCAAAGACGGTCAGAACCCAGGCACTTATAGCCCAGTGACCTTTCAGGTCCTTAACTCCAAATAATTCAATACAATCTATGTCAGTGCTGCTCTCTCTGTGAGTTACACACATTTATCAGAGCTCAGTAGGACTCTTAGTCTGCATGCTACAGATTCCTCAAGCAGCCTGAAGGACACATCTGAGCCCCTTCCCTCCTGAGTCATGCACGAATCCATCCATCGACTCAGAGCAACGGGGCTCAGAGCACCTGCAGTAGGTGTAAGGGGTTCAGAAAGAAATAAAAATACAATACCAGACTCGAGAGAAATGGTAGTCTGTAGGATGACACAAAGGAGTTGAGGCTTGGAGAGAAGATGAAAAATATGCATAGCACAATAGAGCAGACCAGAGCAGGGAGCCTGGGCTGAGATGGGAGGGTGTGTGGGTGGGGGGTGGGGGGTGAGACTGTACATACAGGGCACTGGGACTATGAACAACCAATGACACATGAGTGGGGTCACAAGCACATAAAACACAAAAACACTAAACCCCATTCTCTGAAACAAATTGTCAGTGGTCTGAACCCATTTCATAAATCGACTCTTTTGGCAAAACCATAAACAATTTTCACTTAGCTAGACACAATTTGCAGATCTCGTTGAATATTTTTGCAAAACTCTAAACACATAATGGTAACCACTGGTGGCAAAAGTTAAACACAAATAAAGCCGATAGATTAAACACAACTCAAAATTGATCACACGTGTTGCTAATGATGTTGAAACCAATATAAGCCAGTTCAGAGTGCGCAGGTGGAAGGTTGACACCATAAATGGAAACAATCAGAGAGGAAGACTGCGTATAAGAGGTGGTGGACGAGGAGGAGGAGGTTCAAAGAAGAGCACAAACAAGTCCA
The DNA here is from genome assembly GCA_036023655.1 of Nannoperca australis. Taxonomy (NCBI): domain Eukaryota; kingdom Metazoa; phylum Chordata; class Actinopteri; order Centrarchiformes; family Percichthyidae; genus Nannoperca; species Nannoperca australis. Next base: position 9,063 of record JAVQJD010099035.1, on the reverse strand, counting down.
AGAACAGTAATTTCTGATGAAATTCATGCTACTGTAATAGATCATGTTAAGACGATGAGGGAACCAGCACAAAGAGTCCAAACTTATCTCAGTAGATTCTCTATGACCACTATAATCAGGAGATTCAGAGAAGAGAACAGGTAATTGTTTTTGTAGTACCCGATAGAAGAGTTTTTCTCTGCATGGTGGTGGAAAGTATCTGACCAAAAACCCTATACCAGGGAAAATCTCCTACAGGCCATGGAATTGGCCTGTGGTGACGTAGGTGACGTAGACACGTAGGTGTGGAGTCTTGCCAAGGTTGGATCTGGCACACAAGAGGATTTGTGTTGTCTGGCTATGGAGAACATTGCCTGTGATGTAGATGAAGCCCTCAGGCCTGACCCAGCGCCTGATGCTGATGCTGATGCTGATGCTGAATGAATCACTTGAATATGATTTTGCAGCTCCATTGTACTGTAAATGTGATTTTAATTTACATTTCCTTTGTTTCCTTTCTGCTGCACTTTATTTTTACTGTATATAAATGCTGAATCCACTGAGTTGTGAGTTTTCTATCTTTTTTAAATGCTAAATGCATTTATTGTTTATAAACAGTCAATATATTTCCTGGAGCTAGATACCCTGAGCACAGTGTTTTCCATTTTTCATGTAGTGTGTAATGAATGCACTGTAGTGTTTTCATGTTGTCTGGCTTGTTTGTATGATTTGAAAACATTGTTTAGTTTTGAGCAAAGATAAAACTGTTTTGAGGTAATTGTTTGATTTTTGTGTAGTTTGAAAACTGGTGTTTGTGTTTACAGTTTTGAGAAAAGGGTGGAAGAAAGATGTTTTGTCTCTCCTGCATCTTCAAATTGGTTCTTTAACACTATTTTATCTCTGCAATGTAAACATTTCCATTTTATTGTTTCAACAACCAATAACTGAACCTTATATTGTATATATTATTGTTATGATAGCAGCAGGAGGTGCATTCTATAATTCATCAGGAATAAGTGAGAAATGTAATTTTACTCCGCATCAATAACCTGTAGCCTCAACAGTCGTGTCTCTGTTATCCGGGTTGTATTATACATCAGGTATATAAAGAAGAGGATTTTATAAAAAACTACATAAAGTGGCTACACTTTACTTAGGACTTTACACATAACTTGCTGGTTCAGTTTGTGTCTGACAAGAATTATGTTGGTGGAAGATAAGACAAACAAAAATTTGTGTTTTTACTTACATTATTAAGTTATTATTAAGTCTTTTTACAGCACCCCTATACACAAGAAATTATCTGGCAGAGTTTAGGGAGTCATTTTTCTTTATTTTCATTTATTTAGTTATTTGTTTAGAGTAACTTGTGACTTTTTTTTATTCATACCTCACTTCTTTATCCAACTTTATATTTCATGTCTTTATCATCCTATATAAGAAAGTACCATGTTTTCTGTTGCAGCTATTCAACAATGGATTTTAGTTTTTTTCATAGTATATACCTTTATCAGTGTAATATTAAAGGAACAGTTGTAATTTTACAGTTAACCTGGCTTTAGTTGCAGTCCTTTGGTTAACTCAGTCTGTGGTCTTGTTCAGAGGTTCTCCAAAAAGATTTGTCTGCCAGTTGGCTGTTACTGTTGGCAAAGCACAAAGCTGAACACTGTAAGAGGAATATTGAAAGGTATCCTGGTATGGGTTAAGCTCTTAAAATATTGGATCCTACATTTCCCATAATACAACTCCATTACAGGCTTTAATTAGACCCTCCCTGACTAGTAAACACACACCTTTTTCAAACTCCACTTTGTAATGCTAGCTTTCTGTTAAGTAAATTCATAGTCTCTAAGTCCAAGCTGTGACAATCCTGATCATCACATCACAATTACATGATCAGGGTTATTTCCCCCTGCAAAGCCACCACAGACATAAATATATAATATATAGCAATTTTATCCAAAGAGCATTACAATTTTGCCTCTCATTCCCCCATTCACAGACACAATCAAACACCGATGTCAGCAAGCTACCATGCAACGTGCTGGCCTGACCATCGAGACCAACTGGTTCAAGTGCCTTGCCCAAGACATGTGGGCAGGAGGAGCTGGGGTTCGAACAACCAGCCCTGCCACAGCAGCCCATCATATATCATATATCATCATATATCATACGATTATTTTCAGAGGCTGCGTAGGACGCTTCATGTGAAAAAATATTTATCGTCCGATCAGGCCAGTTTACTGCTGTTAAACTAGAAGTCACAGTTGGAATTCTTCATCTCCATAAAAGTCCAGTTTACAGAAATCTACTGCAGTGTGATCTCGAGCATATTAACAACAAGTCCTTTTGAAAAAACATAATACATACTACATAGTAAACACAATCTGCACACCATCAGCTACAGCCAGGGGGAGATTCAGTTAGTTAGTACAGAAGAAGATAGATGGACAGAATATGAATAGGGAAAGGCAAAAAAATGACACCCACTCATGTTACGTAGTGCTTTTCTTTACAAGCTGAAACATACTTTTGATGAAATGTGTTCTTGTTTCACTTTATCTGTGAAGCCTGGATGAAAGCCGAGTTTGCTTGAGAGAATGTTTTTTGATACCATAACATAATATATGAGAGTGTCTGATAAGACGCTGTGTGTGTCTCTGTGTATCTGTGTGTGTGTTTGTCTTTTTGAATGCTTCAGCCACTGCTTCAGAAGTTTGTTTTGGTAAATTTTATCCCTTGGTGCTTGCTTTTCTCTGTGTATATTCTAAAAGGAATACTTCTTTCAGTTTGTTGTTGGATACGTCAAGATTTAACAAGACTCGGGTTGCTAGTAATAATCTTATTTTTGACATGGACTGCACGACTAATCGGTCTATTAATGTAAGTGTAATTGATAGAATTGTCCATTATGAAATCATTAAATGCAGCTCTTATCGTCTGTGCAACAAAGTTTCCCTAAATTGTCACTGGGTAAAACACCATGGTGGCCTTCAACCCAGCTGAGATAATTACACATATGAGAGGAGGAAGTGCTCTACATTTACATTTTGACTTGGAGATCCTAAGTAATTAACGCTGAATGTATTTTACTATTTGGCTAATATCTATAATACATCTACATCTCCAAAATATTTACCTCACTGTTAATGAAATGCAGTTCAAATCTGTGGTGTTTCCGTGGCTGATTCAGTGTCCGTGACCAACAGTTTGTTTTTAGTACAGTAAGGATTCAATGAAGTTTTCTTTTTAATTTGATGTATAAAAGTTTTTTTCATTCCATCCCCTTTATGACTCCTTTCAAGATGCTTCCAGGAGGAATTAAAATTTAGACCCACTAATTTTAGCCAAATTAATGAACTGAATCATGTCTTTCATGGGGAAAATGTCAGGTTGTTTTTTTGTGTGATGTCTTTGATAACATGCCACTGAATGTCTCTGATTTACTGACAGGAATTGAATCACGACAATCACAGCCACAGTCACAAGGTCATCTCACACATGACAGCATCCCAAAAATAAAACACGTCTGGCTCCATTAAAATGTCACTGGAATAAACTTTAAAATGACAGTATTAGGGTGTAGCTGTGGAGGAATGTACGCGATGTCCTCTGCAGTACAGTGACTTAAGCTTTCAAAAAGGGGGACTGCTGCTTTTAACGTGTGTAACAAAGATAAAAAAGAATCTCTAGTAGATAATTAGTAGGCTAATTTCTCTTTGCTCATATTACAGAGGGAATCAGTGCTGCATACCACTGACCGGTCAATCTGAAATCAAATCAGGTCCCCAGACATAAAGTATATGACATGCGACCGCACACGATCCTGGTGTGAATGTATGATCAAGGCCTGAGAATAGGGAGAGGATTAAAGCTACAAAGGGTTTCCTTCCACACAATATGTCACTGCCAGTGGCCCTTAGATGCTCTGAACATTTGCGCAAGTCTGTCGCTGTGGACGCAAACAGAGACACCACTGACTACGTGACATGTCCTATGTGGATCACATACCTTGTGGAACAGCAAAACAAAACACAAATAAGAAGGCGAGGACATGTTTATGCATTGACTTCTGGTCAAAGAATATGTGGCGATGTGGAAATTGGCTAACAAGTTCTTTATTCAGATGTCTGTCTCATCTCCCAAATCAAATTAAAATCAGATGTCAATTTGATTTTATATTTATGGTTCTATCTTGCCCTTTTATGATGCCCTGAATATTACCCGCAGACATGAGGCTGGCCAGACAGTACCACCATTCTTCAGTCATTCTTGGGTGATTTGCAACCAAAAAGTCAATAAAAGGTGTCTGGAAAGGGTGTTAATTAGGATTTTATGACATCACGTGCCACTGAAAATCCAATTGTGATAGCATGTGAGGGCTCTAGATAATAGGACTAAAGCTGGAAAAGATCAAGCATTGTCTCTTAAAGTCAAATGCTCATAATAGCTTCAAGTTGGTGTTGATTAGCCATTTACAAAGGAAGACACGGTCCCGTCAGACATTTTTCATGCATTTACGTATTGTTTTGTATTTGTTTTTTTTGTCCTCTCAAGCATGGGAAAATCCCAGACAGTCACATTGTGACATGTGAACTAATTGCTGAGAATTGGAGACAGAGATGTTGTGGCTGTATGAGGTGTATATATGGCGCGCGCACACACACACACACACACACACACACACACACACACACACACAAATGAAATACACATCAAGCCTCAAAGCCCCAGGAGCCAGTCCTGCAGACAAGCCACAATCTAAAGCTAAAGCACGTTCATCAGTGCTGTGGAAGATAAGGTAGGACATGAGAGACAGGCAGAGTTTTACAAGTAAAGTAAGTATACTCTGACTACAGGATACTCCATTAGCATTTAGATCAGAAAGTGCCTCTCGCCATTGAAATGCAACATAGTATCACAGTGCAGTAAAGTCCAGTTCAATAAAGGCCATTGCAGAGAGGTCTAATGCCTGTGATGTCTGTAGCAGTACAATATATGAATCCCTGAATAGCCTTGCAGATAAATCTGGACTGACACAGTGCTCTGATAATGTTGATCAAAGGAGCGGAATAGCCAAGTCCAGCAGTGTCCTAACCTAATATTTAAGGGAGCCATAACTGTGTGAAAAAGATGGAACGTCAGCAATTTGAATCTTATCCAGTTCACTTGGGGATGTGTGGAGCGTTATCGATTTACTGGCTCAGAGTTAATTAAACTTGACTAGCGTGGTCTTTGAAAAGGATGCTGCGTTTCTTAATCGGTGCTAGATTTGAGGTGGCACATTTCTGATTTTTCAAACATTGTAGAATTGTAACAACTGGGGTATGATATGATGATGGTAATACAAAAATACTCTACTAAACAGTGCAATCAAAGGTGTCAATTACATCAATAGTTTTTGCCTTCTGCTGTCAGGAACAACACATTCAATGTATAGAGTCCTTGTGAGGTTGCGTGAAATCGCACACATGATTAGCACATATATACACTGTTAACAATATGACATAAGTGAAAAATGAAATTCCTATAATTGTATTTAGTTATCGTCTCTTGAAAACTGGTTGTGATAGTACACACTAAACTAAAAAAGATGAAGAAACCAATAACTTCTGTTGCGTGCTTGTGTTAGCAGTTCCTCCGTTGTAGTACAGGTTGGGTTACTAACCCCAAAGGGCAAGAACGAAAATGGAAGCAGGTGAAGGGTCTTTTATGTGCTCTAGGAAGTAAAAGAGAGATGGGACAAACAGGATGTAGTTATCGCTCCGAGTCCAAAAAATGACAACGGAAGCAATGCCACTCAAAGCTCAAGTTTCCATAACCTGCGGACGCCACTGGTGAAACATAAAGACTATTTAAGGCTGTGAAGGAACAAGAATATATGGTGGTCAGATCTATTTTTTTTCTCTGGAACACCAAAGCCCTGTGGGTGAGCTGTGTTCGTGTGGGGCTTCATAAGCAATCCAACACATTGAAATCTCCTTCTGTGCTTCAGGGAAACAGGTTATAGGGCACGCTGTAAAGCTTAAAGATAAAAATGTCCTCTGGGTACAAAAGGGGTTTGAACAGGGTGAGATGAGATTTACAAAAAGGAAGAAGAAGGAGGGAGACAAACATATGGACCATTAGATATAGTCAGGCATGCATGATATTGTGTTTTCTGAACTTATAGAAGTGCCTGTGCCTACTTTATGTGGCAGTAAGAGATGCCTTTTTCAACATGGCTTTATAGGGTATGATTGTAAGTTGTCTCCAGCAAATCAGTCACCCCCTCAGTTAGTTTCTACAGGGAGTAAGGTCAACATCACGGTTTTATCTATCCCACAAGAGGGTGGGAAACTGCTGGCGCCACACAAACACACAGCACATGTCTGCGTCATGTGAAGTCTGTCCAACATGAGCGCTAGTCAATAAACAGATGAGCACGGTGCCTCTCTGAAGGAATGTTAAAGAAGCTGCTGACACAGTGATGAGGGGTCAGATAGTGTTCATCAATATTTCAGATGGATGTTGCTGAAATGCAAACAAAGGAAGGATAGACTGCACTGCTGTGCTGAGATGAAGATGGAGAGAGAAGCAGTTGGACAACAGGTAGTGCAAGATACAAGAAGCGAAAGGGAAGACGGAGCACCGAACAGCAAAGTATCCATCTCTCTGCTATTCGTGCTACTCTGTGCTACGGCATCTGGCTGAGGATTCAAAGGCAAGGGTGGTGTAAAAAGCACAGCAGAATGCCCAAGTAGCTTAACCACTGTGTGCACCACAAAGACATATCATCTCCATCTTCCAGACTGTACCTCAGGGGTATTGATCATCACATGATCTTGTGCTGCTTATGAAATATACTATCTTCCCATTAACATATATCTCAGAGAGAGAGAGAGAGAGAGAGAGAGAGAGAGAGAGAGAGAGATGGAGAAAGAGTTGGTGTGGAGAGAAATTGAATTTAAAGAAAAACAAAAAAGTGCTGCACCGAGTAGTGGATACCTGAAGAGATGGCCTACAAGAGCATGATCCAATCCAACCAGCTGGGAAGCACCTCCCCACAATATGCCGAGCCTTTACTAGTCCATGTGTGAGTCTGTGTGTGTGTGTGTGTGTTTGAACTAGGGACATGGTGTCTGGCCTCTTGCACAGACACTGTCAATATGGCTGTGGTCATTCATGAGCAGCCGCTTTGTCACTGCCATCAAGAAAGAGCCAGGGCAACAGACGAGCAACAAGAAGAGAAGAGAGGAAGAGAGGAAGAGAGGAAAAGAGAAGAGAAGAGAAGAGAGGAGAGGAAAGAAGGCAGGAGAGGAGAGGGGACGAGAGGTAACAGACTGTGGCAAAATGCCCTGGATCCCTTCATTTTTAACAGGAACTGCCCTGCTGCGGATTATTGCCCTCCCCTAAAGAAGCAGCTGTCATGCCATTGTGTCTGTGGGGCAATCTCCACATACAACAACAGCTGATAAAGCAACAGATAAAGCCTCAAGCCACATAGAATCACAACACTTGTAAGACATACCAATACCTGCACACCTCTTTTCTTTCATTAAAAATCCAACAGACAGATCATCTTTGTCATCGCTCCTGTCTGAGCAGATTAGAATATGAAACAACAAGGGGTGTAGAACAAACTAGAGCTGATGGATGTTTTATGTAAACAACACAAAGCAACACACATAGCCCCTGCAGACAACCTGCTAAATACTGAAACACATTGTCTGATCATCTTAAAAACATAATGTTACCTGCCAAAACTATATCCATCTGTGTGTTTCTGTATGAGCTCATTCAGAAACACAAATAAGTTAGCGGATGAATATAAAAAAAGAAATGCGCACAATATCCAACTGCAGAATCAAAGTATATACAAATACACAAAAACATGTAGTAACAAAGATAGAAGTGTAAACTAGCCAACCCATAATATAAACACACATACACTAAAGGATAATGCCTGTGAAATCCCATATGGGGTAATAGGTTCACCAAGCAGATAATCGGATTTGCAGCCTTCCAGCAACAAAATGTAGACAGCATTAATAAAACAATAACATTTTTATGTTTACAGAATCATAAAATATTACTTTAAGTATCCTAACAACCTAACAAAACATCTGTTACACACATAGAAAGAGATCATTCGCTTAGCTGCCAAACAGTCTTAATTAAAGTCTGCAGACAGTAAATCTTTCCGGAGTCCGAGCTGAAATTGGCTCTGGTTACTTTTCTGATTTCAGCTACTTACACATTTCGTGCTGATGGCTCCCAATTCTGCACATTCCCTTTGGGGACTGATAATTATAAATAAACTCAAGATTCTCGCACCCCATGTCTGGCTTTTGGCAGCATGATACTGGAACAAAATTGCCTGTAGATAATTTAAATGAAAATCATTTTTTGTTTCACCACAAGTCCCAAAACATAATGAAGAAGGCAAAAGCAATTTATGTGGCACATTAATGGGTTTAACATTATTCCTTGTGTGTTTATACATATAAAAATACACTATGTAAATGAGCAGTGTAAATGAATGTATTTTCTCCAAGGACATTATTTAATATGAATGCTAACGAGATTAGCCTTGACATGCCCCAAAAACATCAGAGGCAGAGGGGTCACTGGGTAGGAAATATGAGCCACTCTGCCACTCAGTCATCAATTTTACATAACTCTCAAGAGCACCAGGTCTCCCTCAAAATGATTTAAGGACAGAAAATAGCTTTCCCCTGACCCATTACCCATGGCAATGGATTATAATGTTGGCTTCCATTCCCGAAATCATAATCTGCACACATCAGAGAGTGACGCTGCTTCATGTAATGGGAGATTTTGCATGGAAAACAGCTTGCTGAGAGCAACTGCTTATGCTCATTTTCTGAAAGAAGGGAAAAGTTGTGACATCTTATATAGATGTGTTAAATTACACCAACTTCAATATATTCTATACATTATTACTTCTTGGAGACACCTTAAACACTGGAAAAAAGACCACTCCAAAAATAAGTAAAAAAAATTTAAAACAAGCTATTTTTGCTTGAAACAAGCAAAAAAATCTGCCAATGGAACAAGTGAAAATTCTCTTGATAAGATTTC
>JAVQJD010099034.1:0-15467 GCA_036023655.1 Nannoperca australis | reverse complement strand
GCCCAGCCAGCTGTCATGTAAACAATGAACGTAGAACGGCACATACTACTCATTTCTGTCCAATCCTGAGCCTGTTAAGCTGTCACGTGTAAATTGAACGACAAAGGGGTGAACTGCTGAACTGGATCTTCGATCGTTTCCCACATGACAGCTCCACAGGCTCAGGATTTCTGTCCAGTCCTGAGCCTGTGGAGCTGTCATGTGGGAAAAACGAAACTCATACATTGTGGCGCAATGCGCATTTGCGGCCAAATGAACGACAAAAGCTGTGTCCCAATTCAGCGGCTGTGTGTCATTCTTTTCCCATCAAATGAACGACGCATCAGATGTATCCTTCGCAGTCTAGGCTATCCCACAATTCACTGCGCGCCGGTGACAAATTACATTTTTTGGAAGAAATGGCGGACTCAGCGACCGAAGAGTACACTTTTATTTATAAATTTTATATTATATATATTATATATTATTATAATGTAAGTTTTGTTTAGAATCACTTCAGTAGCTAATGAAATATTTTCAATGTGAAGTTACATTAGCCAAACGGCAAACGATATTAACTAGCTAATGTGAACATTATTGTTGGGTGAAAGCACCCCACCCTTTACAAGAAATGTACACAATAAAAAAAAAAGTCTAGCGATGCACAATGTGCTGACTCACGTCATCAAACAGGTCAGTGGCCCTGTAAGGAGGCCCTCTCTCTGACACGAAGCCTGCAAACGCCATGCCATCTAACACCTTCATGAGGAAGTCGTCCTCTGTCAGCGCCCTCTGACCCAGGAAGGCAGCCTGCGGAAACAAACGTCACACACACACACACACACACACACACGCACACTTGCAGTCACTCTTTCTCTTTAGAACACACAGATGATTGGTCAGAGTTGTCGTCATATGCGGTGTCGTCTACAGACCTTATGGAAGCGGATCACTGGTTCTGGATGAATGCGGATGATGTGTAAACACCAGCGATAGCCCTGGAAGAGCCGAGCGAACAGCCACAGGAAGATACCCCGGATCTCCTTATCCTAAAACACACACAAGTTAGTCAAGTTAAAGCGCGTGCACGCACGCACACACAAAAACTGAAGGAATAATGGACTGAAGAACTGAACTGGACACAGAGTCTAGAAAACTGGACCAGTAGATTTAATCCAGTTACATTTTTAACATTTTAACAGCTTTTTTCATGCCAACAAGAATGAAATATAAAAGCTACCTTGGGTGTTAGACATTAAAACGATTCGATCAGCAAGAGCATACAGACTGTAGACTAAATCTGCCCACTTTACACAACATGTGTGGCTGAGGGTATGAGCACTGTGGGTGTACCAATAGTTCACTCTGGTGACATCTTGGATTGTAACTGATTATGCTGTCTATTGCAAAGTGTTGCCCAGAATGTGTCATTGTAACTTTACTGGCTGCATTTAAAAAAAAAAGTGCTGCACAAAGACAAAGAAAAAAAAGAGCTAATGAAAAATGTTTCCACATTTGGTTAATTTCTCAAGAGAAATATAATAAAGATGTTTTAACATTAAAAACCGTCAATATGAATTTGAGACTTCTCAAAACTTGACTACTTCCTGTTTTTTTGGGAACAAAACTACAACAGAGAGTTTTTCTTACCTGGATCTTTGGTGCAGAGGGTTGCGTGGAGAGTGGGGGAAAGGCATGATCAGCGACTTCAAGCTCTGGGTCCAAAACCTACAACAACAAACATCATCAAACACTATCTCACTGCTCCAATAGAGGTTCTACTGTAGCTTGATCCTGCTGCATCAGTGGACTTTGGGGTGACAGTGTGCCAGCAGGAACTTGTAAGGTATGGCCTAGCATAGGATCATGTAATCAATTTCAAAATAACAGCCTATAAGTGAGTAAAGTGGTCGTCCATGATATACACAGAAACTTGACATTGCTGTATTGTTTGTAGAACAGTGGAAACAATTTAAATAGGGCTTTGGTTGCATGCAGGTCCATGTGTGGAGAGCAAAAGAGGCGGAACCCATTGGCTGAAATGCAATCTCAGAAGCCATCATCTATCACATGATGACGATTGAGCTTTTTATCAATCTCGGAACCCTAGAGAGAAACTTTTATTAGCTTCTTTAAAATGTATCAGCATTCAAATCATCGGCAGACGATAGCTGATAGATTCAGAGATTGCTAATTTGACAGTAAACAATGACCTGTGCACGGAAGAGGAAGTCTTGACCCTCGCTACACTGAAAGCCCTGATTCATTGGCTGTTGCCCCCAGAGGCTAAGTTGTCGTTAGATGATGCTAATGGGTTCAGAAATTGACAAAAACTAAGCAGATCAAAACCTTCTCATCTGGAGCTACAACCCTCCAGTTTATAAATCTGTGTTTGTGTCCATACACACAGCTTTGCTGGGTAAGGACACAGGCCCATAACCCAGTGAACTTCTTTCACTCGTTTTCAGCTCTTATTCCATCACTGCAGAGCAAGGACCACAACACACAAGTGTCTCCAGGTTATAAGCCATAAAGCACACAGAGCAACCAGAAGCAGTCCCACACAGTGGGAAAAACATTTCGCAACAAAACTTCAATTCTTTTATTAGATTCATTTATTTTGCGGCTTGTCATCTTAGGCATTTAGCAGATGCCCCAGTCAGTGGGTCAAGGTTCAGTTTTTTGCTTGAGGACACTTTGACACACAACTGTTGGTATAAACAAAAACAGGACGATCATTCTACAACTGGATTTAGAGATGCTTTGGCTTATTCTATTAGGGTTACCAGCAAAATTAAGAATATTACTGGAATTGGACAATGTAGAACAATGACCACCGTAATCACAGGTTTCAATGTAACCACTGTCAACTCTCCATGACACGATCAGAAAATAAAATAAAGTCGTGAAAAGGTGACTTTGCACTGTCACGTTGTCACGCGACAGTTTTTTTTAAAGGACATCGGCATAGATAACAAATAAAGATAATAAAACAATTAAAATGATAATTAAGATAAAAGAAGCACATCACAAGGTTGTGCAATAAGTACTGTGGCTACATGTTGTGTCAGTATGTTAGAAGATAAGAGGGCAACAGGCAGAGTAGGTGACTGCAGACGCGGGGAGAGTAATAATGATTCATTTTATTTTAATTAACGATTGGCATAGATTGCTTTCTGGACTGATTGTTTGGTTTGGGGGTGCACAGGCAGTGTTGAGCATAGCTGAGGTCATGTCCATACTGCTGTTCACAATCTTCAATCCACACTAGTTTTTCATGTTATTTTCTACAAGTTCAATATCCAGTTGAAAGGCAAAGTCATGAAACTTGACTTAACTTTTCCATTGGTTTAGTGTGGACGGAGAGACAAAGTGTATTTAGCTTTTTCAGGGTTAGCATAAATATGAAAATGTGTAATGTTTTGTCATAGATGAGTCAAAACTAAAACTTGCATTATGATAAGGTATTATTTCCATGCTTTGAGTAGCAGTTTGTATTAACATAATTTTGAACTTTAGGACACAGTTTGACAAAGTTAATTGTGACATAAAATATAATGTGCTTCTATGCAGATCATGCAGCACATTAACAGTTGACTGTAGCTTTTTTATTTGACGTCTGCAAAGAGAGACTGTATCTTCGGCTTCTATTTTGTTAAAGTAACAAAAACAGGACAATGCATTTGTTATATTACAAATATTTCAAACACGACGAGAGCCCGTGGGAAGAGCATGTTGGATTCCCAAATTGCAGGCATCCAAACACACACACGAGATATCGGAGTTGAGACAGAGTAGTGAATGCCAGCACCAGCTTCTCTAAAATAAACACAACCTACCCTCTGACGCAGTGACATCACATGTCCCACATATCCAAGACTGTGCAACCAGCAGAGGGAAAACTGTCCTCTGGTCTTTTACCAGAAACTCATCAGTGATTTTATAGAGACAATAATCAAATAAAGTGAATCATCGTGTTGACTGCAATCACAAACAAACCAGACTATCCAGGAGAGGATGACACACATTAGGAGGATTTTCCCACAACTGACCTGGTGCAATAAAGATAACTAGAAGCTATCCATCTCACGTAGACTGACAATGTTTGTCTTGAATTAATTCTGGTCTTATTTTAAAGTGTTGGGTTTTTTGTATTTTTTCACAAGCCTGATGCAGAGACAGTGTTGGAAGAAGTATTCACATCTTTTACACTCAGAGTAACAAAACAAAAATGCAAAATACTCTATCACGAGTGTTTTACAGTATTTTTCTTTACACTGATTTACAGAAAAAGACTTATGTCAAAATGCAAACATTTCTAAATATAAAAGATGAAATAACAGAATGAAAAAGTACTTAACCCCCCCAAAGTCAATATTTATAAGAGGCTTGCAGTGTAGCCTTGATCCACTTAGACTCAAGATTGCACTGCAGCTGATGGTGGTTTCAGCTTTGCACAATCTGGACACTACAGTTTTTCTTCATTTTCCTTTCAAAAGGGCCGTCACATTGTGTGGAGAAAGTGACGGAACAGCTCATTTCCAGGACATTGTTTCTAATCCACTGTAGCTTTGGCTTTATGTTTGGTGTTGAAAATAAATGTTCTCCTTAGTTATAGCCATCTTGCAGTTTGCTATTTTTTTTATTCATTTCTGAAGATTTGTTTCCACTTTCACATTAAAAAGTAGTTTTTAGCCATGTTAACGGCATTTCTCCAGGGACGGCAATGTCGGTTGGACAGTCCACCACTTTGGTCTAGACTGAAATATCTCAACAACTATTGGATGTTAGCATGCTGATGTGAGCATTTTTCAATGCAGTAAAATGTTTTTTAAAAGTTGAGGGGAGCCAATTTTTTGTGAACGTTTTATGTGCGTGCTTTTTAATTCTGTAAAAATTGAGACATTAAATCAAACATGACCAAGTTCCAGACACTACCGGCAACAACATTTTGTCAACCCATTCTTCCTTATTACGCTTTACACATGACTACAGTCACAAACTGAGGGCAATTTCCTGCAGCAGTTCCATTGTGATCCATATCTGACAATTTCAATAAAATTAGTAACAACAAATCTCACTGCTTATCATGCATCATCCCACATTTCTTATGAGACATTTATACAATAAACAGTGCCAACAAAGGGAATCAGGAAAGAAATTCATGCATTCTGCAGATATCATATCAATATGAGATTGAGGAACCTGGAAATCATTTGTTTACACATTTGAATAGATAAAAAGCATTTCTAGGAATGGGCTGGCACTGAAGTACTGGAAAAGCTGCAGTGAAGTGCTTGATATGAGTTGGCAATTATTGAAGTGCTAGATATGAACACCATAGTGCAGTGCAGGATCAGGACTTGATAGGACATTCTTTACAACATGCGTGAGGCTGAAATCTGCATCTGAGTATGCAGGACAACAGCACCAAGCTTCAACTAAAATTAAAACTGAAGCCCAAAATAAAAACACAAACAACTTAACTGAAACTTTCTTTTTCAATTGGAAGATTTATGAAATAACTGAATCTCCTGTGTAAAAATGTATTGAAACATTTATAGAAATAAACTTAAGGGAAGAAAGAAACACATCATTGTTAATGAATGATTAAGCCCTGAACACAATGGAGGGCATCATACAATATGTATGTTGCGTGTGACAGATGAATGAACCAGACAGGCTGAACTATGGTGAGACAGAGAATATATGCATTGTTTTCTGTACTTTGTATTTCTTACAAACATCAAAATTTTGCACTGAATGTCTCTAACTGCATGTTTACCAGGCTGAGCTAAAACCAAAACAAAATGGTCAAAGTTAACTATACCAAAACCATAATGAAACCGGAAAAACTGAAGAAATAAAAGGAAAACGATCCTTGAAGAGCTTCCTGGCATCTCAGCCCTTAAAAAAGACCACAGGGGAATTTACTGCTCGGTAGAAACCACCCACTGGATGTTAATGAGATTGCCGGGTACTTAATAGCAGTGTGTTCAGAGTTTAGGCTGCAGCACTTACCATGGAGAGCACAGTCTGGGTCTGCTGGAGGAGCGGCTCGGGCAGCAGGGAGATGTGGACGCACTCTGGGATTGTCACCGTGCCGCCGTCCAGGTCAGCGATGATCACATCCAACTGAAAACACACACACACACACACAAAAACACACGTTTCATTTCTGCTTCTGACACAGCAGCGGGATACACATGCTGATTACAGCAACTGAAAGACAAATGCAGAGACAGACTAAGTTGTCTCCGTCAACAGCTGCTCATTACAGGACACTAGCTACCAAACAACAAAACACACACTCACATTGCGCATTGATATGGGCGTGTGACTACTGCACAAGACAAAGTGTCTCGTTGTGATGCGAGACAATGGCTCCATCAGGGCGGCACAGCAAGGGGGCATGCAGCAGCATACGGTCAGACATCTCTAACAGGAGCATTCATTACGCTCTCATCAGGCTTTAATAATACAGCAGCAAATCATTCTTTTTGATCAAAAGATCTAGACAGTAATTATTTTCATGTATATTGGTATAATTTCTCTTGGCAAGGTTTGTAAAAAGTATTGTATTAGAATCTACAAAGGTAGGCAGGTAGCAGGTAGCAAATAGCCTGATGGCAGCAGGGCCAGTTTATTAAAAGACACATGAACCAGTGCTTAAGGGGTCAGTGAGAGTTTACATAAAACCATTGTAATCAAACTCTGATCCATGTCAGTGTAGCTGAGGGTATATGTAAGTATATAACATGGTTTCTCCATAAAGAGCTCCTTTATTAAACTAAGTTCAACTTTTAACGCTCAGGTTGCTGTTCTTGTATCTAATTTCTTCCCCACAGCTGGAAACTGGCAGCATGTGTTCCAGCTGGTTTATCTTCCACACAGTGCATGCTGGGGTTTTTTAATGCCATCGTTGATGGAGTGG
Organism: Nannoperca australis; assembly: GCA_036023655.1. Lineage (NCBI taxonomy): Eukaryota > Metazoa > Chordata > Actinopteri > Centrarchiformes > Percichthyidae > Nannoperca > Nannoperca australis. The sequence goes on along the minus strand of JAVQJD010099034.1, from coordinate 8,554 downwards.
GTTGTGTGTGGTCGGCATTTTGTCCTCCAGCCGGCTGTGTGGTGCCAACGTTTTCTGCTGCTTCAGACTGCGCACAGACATCCCTGGTTGTTTTTCGGTTTAACAGCTTTTAAAAAAAAAGGTATTTCCCCTTTAGAATGCACTGCCAAAAAAGCAGGCTTACTTCTACATGGAGTATTGATACTGCCCTTACTGCCTATAGTGAATCACAGTGGTTGAGGCACTACCACGTTTTCACTCAATTCACACATATAGACTTAAAGGAAGATGTATATTTCAGGAGTTCATTATTGCTGTAATTGTTCTTCCTGTCCATACTAGCTGTGAAAAAATCCCTTCCTTACTTGATTTTAATGGAAGTGATGGGGACACAATCCACAGTCCTTGTCCTTTGCAAAAATGCATCCCATATCTCCACGATAAATGAGCTATTGGGACTTGAATAATAAAAACGCTGAGACAACGACCTCATGACCATTAGAGTTCACTTTGTCCTATCCAAATATACCGCAGCATTGGTGCATTAGTCTGTTGTACTGTAGTGATGATGAGAACCCACCAATTCTTGTGTCTCCGAGCGAAAGAATGAATTGACACCGATGATGAAGGGGGTGGGAGTGCTCAGGACCTCCAGTAGTTTCCCCGGTAGGATGGGAATGTATGTGAAGCTGAAAGAGACACAAAGAGGAAGAGATTTAACACATCTGATGTCATAGATATTTAGAGATCAAATTTGTACTGAAGTTAAAAAGAACACCCAGAAAAAAACTAAAGACACGGCATGGAGAGACTGAGGAGTGTAGTCACACCTGTATTTGAGGGGGAACATGATGGCCAGCAATCCCCGGCAGGCGTCTGTTAGTCTCTGGTAGCTGCTGGAAAGGAACAGGATCTTGTGTTCGGTCAGGGCGGCACAGAACAGATACAACACGTTGATTATACCTGAGAGAGAAGAGAGCACAGGCAAGGCGTCACACGGAGCCCAGGACGGAGACTACATTCATAATCATATGTTGAAGTGCAAGTTAGTTATCCTGTTCAACTAATAATCTAATAAAATCTCCTGTGACAGAACACTGACATTTCTGATAATTCAATAGAGGGTTGGGAAAGGATCTGAACTATAGGACTGGTCAATCAATACAATATAAACACTTTTTATACAGTTATAGACCCTTCTATCATTTCAAAATCTGATATTCCACATGGGTAAAAATCTTTAGATAAAGAATGAATTAGACTAACTTCACCTACCTGGGTTCATTCGTGCATTTATCATAATCAGTGTTAGCCAAACCCTGAGTTATAATCTGATAAAGCACTATCTGGACATGTGACAGGTGTAGAATAAATGCTCATTTATTGCCCGTACCAAGCTGTCTGAAGAGCTGGGCCACGCTGCTGCCACTGACAGGAAGAGAGTCGTCAATGGGAGTCTGGATAACTTGCCGGTCGCCAGCACCTAACGTTATAGTCCTCTATAGATTAAGAGAGAGAAGGAGAAAAAAGAAGGGTTGAAAAGGAAGGAAGGAAACCAAAGAACGAACATTGTTTCTCAAAAGAATCAAGGTGTGGCAGCTTGGTTTAATCACAGTTGTGTGTGTCCAGAGACAGCGCGGCGTGAGTCAAGGACAGAGAGATGGGAGGATCCCAGAAGCTTAGCAGGTACATCACAACTAAAACATGAGCCATTCCAGCTGATCAGGACATGAATGGAGCTGTGCTAGACTCCATGCCAACCACCTCACTGCAAAACAACACCTCACCACCATATCAATGAGGCTTTATGGGAGAGAGAGATCCCAGCGACATGGCAGGCGTCATGCACAGGCGATTTTCCAATGCGGTCTTAAAGTGAGCACAAAGAGTAAGGAGATGGATCAGGGTGAATCTGTGTGGATGATTCATTTAGATCCTTGAAATGTGTTCACATTTAACAAAGTCTTACATGACCTGACTTGCTATCTGCAGAAGATGCTGCTTATTAAGGGATGAAATTCTGGATGTCTGATTTCCACTACTGTCTCTAATAACTGTGTCCTCCATTACAGATAACCAAATTTACTTTGTTAATCTGGATATCTACCGTGCTCCAGACAGAAGACAAAGCCAATGAATATTGATTTGTGTGTGGTTAGGATAACAAGCGTATCAGGGAGTGGAAATGGGGACCATTTAAATTGCAAAAATATAAATCAATACAGCACAAGCACAATATTACAGCACAGCTAAACCTTGAAGCACAAGATGAGTACTAGTGAACACAGTATACCTTAGGGACAGGATTTCTGGTATAATACATGAAACATTGGGGGCTCATTTTCAATTAAAAAGGAGCACAAATCAAATTTCAGGTTTTGCTTAGGCCATTTATATTTTGACATAATTCCTATGTCAATCTGGGCTACACAATTATGGCTTAAAATCTTTTATGCAGATACTTTTCTCTGATAGTCACAATTCTGTGACCGTGTGCAAAGAGAAAATAAAATGACTTATAAGCATTTGTATCAACACCTGGACTATTTTGAACAACAGTAGATATCCAGGGCATGTTTGACTCTTTCCAGAGGGCTTTCATGGTTCACAAACCAGTTTGATTAGATCTGCAATATGTTTCACAAAAAGAAAGAAAGAAGAGCTTCATCTGACAGTAGCTAAATGTACCCGAGTCAGCGTGGCTGGAGTGTACTAGGCTAGATGGGAGGGAAAGGTGCAGCATTATTTCATGCTCTCTACAGAAGCAGCAATAGCGTCAGCAACCATAGATGAGCTGTTAGCAATTCAATACTGTGATCCAACATCTGATCATCAAGTGTGTTCAATTCACGTTTGGCTTTTGGGATTTGATAATGCAGGCAGACATGCCAAGTTTCATGGCCAGAGAATACTCAGTTCTGATGGGCTGGAAGTCTGCATAAATTTTATTAATAACGGCATGGCTCTGATGTAGCATCTACCCCACTGTTCTGAAGAACTTCTCCCTACTAGAAGGCCACAGGCTTTGCTACCAAGCATAGCATCTAAAGCGGACGAGTAGCTGAAGCTGTCAACCTAAAGCCATACCCGGAACTTTTAGTCCCAGGAACTACTTTTCAAGCAAGACAGCTTGTTGTTGTCTGCATTTCCACTGCAGTGTAAAGGCAAATTAGTCCATTATAAGTATGAAAAAACAATGGTTGTTGTTACACGTAATGTCTGTTTTTACAACATTGATGACACCGTATAAAGCAACAGACAGGCATCATTATTTGCACAATGCTGCAACACTAAGCATGGAGGAGGTCAATACGGCCTGGACTTTGTAGTCGCTTGTCTGTCATATGCTTTCTTCTGTAACCACATTATGTAACACATATGTCCATGAAACTTAATTTAGATCCCAGAGTCCCTCCAAAGGATCCTCTGAGGAAAATACCTGCAGTGGAAAAACATCTGTGGCTATGTGAGAAAGGTTGAGAGGCTTATATCAGATGTGTACTTCACACGAAATGAATGATCAGTTGTTGGTCACATATTGAGTCTGTATCAAAGCATTCTGATTGGTTCTCCTGCAACAGGACGGGTGAGTGGATTGGCTGAGGGGAAGGGGTGAAGAAAAGGAAGCTGAGAAGGCTGAGAGCTGATTGGTAGCAAGGGAAGAATGAAGTCAGGCTGGCGTACCAAACTTTCCTCTCTCTCCTCCTGGCCCGGCTACACAAGCACCCAGCAGAGAGACACACACCCCGCAGGATAAGACACAGGTTAGAAACAACAGGAGTAAGGGCCCAGAAGGCCCAAACATGGCAACAATATGGCTACATAATACTTTAGCAAGGCAAAACGAATAAGCTGCACAAAAAATATGTGCTGCAAAATGACGACTGTAAAAATATAGGATGAGTGCAACATTAGATATGGCAGACACGTGCAAAACAAAGTGAAGCCATCATTTAGCATTTATCTCAAAATAAATAGAGAGAGAGCAACAACAGTACAAATACTGCTACGTTAATTTGTCATATATAAGTAGTAAGAGGGGAGAATTACTAGTGCAGTTCATTGAAGGTCTCTCTCTCACACACACACACACAAACACACACACACACACACACACACACACACACACACACACACACACACACACACACAATGAAAGGTACAGAAGAGGAGCGTCATTGAGCATGTTTTCTTTTGTATTGTGGGAGATGAGATGAGGTTAATGGGAAAGAATCAGAAGCTATTAAATTAGCTATATAAACTCCTACCTCCTTACATGGTTTTGAAGTTACAGTGCAACAGTAACACTTGTGTGATGAGGGAATTTCTAAAGCCGAGATATATTTATTAACTGAAAACATCAGACCACCGTTTGGCTTTTCAGCACCATTTGCCCACAACAGGTACACAAACTGATATTGGAAACAGCAGAGTTCCTGCACTGAAATCATCTTCCAACCTCCCACTCAATGATACACTGCCATGATAATAGGTAAAGGGAAAAATCTGAATGTGAGAACGAACTTGTCTTGTCATGTGATCGGCTGACAGATAGTGATAACGAATTGTGCAACTTTCAGTTTGAAGAGGGCTTTCGCTCAGTTACGCATCAAGTCAGTCAGAGCGTTTGGCAGTGTGACAGAGTCCAGAAACAGGGATTGGAATTCCCTCTCTGTCACATATATTGATTTCTGAGACAGATTTTAACATATTCCTGTAACAGATTAATGGGTGGCAAGGTCAGAGCTTGACCTTTCCCCCCCATACTAAATAAAAGTTCCACCCCGAAATCCGATACTACCCCACGCGCACGCACACACACACACGCACACGCACGCGCGCACACACACACACACACACACACACACATCAGAGGTCAGGGTCATGTACAGATTGCGAGAATTCACTATGTTGTTCAAGGGGACTTGACGTGAAAGGATGCACAAAAGCTCACTGCTCAAGAGCCCTCCACTTTTGTAATTTGTCACATCAGACCAACAGCCCGAAGTTCAGCTCACATTTGGGTTGTATAAACTGCTCAGATAAATAGTGTTGTAACATCCTGCTGGTCGACCTGTCCTAGTCTTACACTCAGTTTAGTCATTTCACAAGCTGCTCAGCAGTGTTGCAGTTCACTGGAACTGTGGGGGAAATGTGGACAGTTTACTCCAGATCTTAGCCCTTGGTTACTGTGAAGCTTTCTGTTCTCAAACAGTATTTTATAATAATAATTTTAGAGGGCTAGAGTAGTTTAGCCCTCTAAACTACTAGAGGGCTAACATTTATGTTTGGCATGTGGCATTTTCAGATGTGTGTTAGTGTGTGAGGAGAGCTACGCATTAACCTCTGTCGTTAGTACTGATTAGATCTGATTCTCTCATTCAGAGGCTGTGCTGACCAGTGGGAAGCCATCTGCCGTACCATATGGTCACCTAGCAACTGATCTACAACCTGCACAGCAACTGGTTTCAATGTGTGTGTGTTTTAGAGAGTGAGGAAACAAGTTCTTATTAATAGCTGCAATAAATCAAGGGAATGACAAATGTGAGAGATAAAAAAGAGAAATGGAATGTTTGAAATGATTAACATGATCCTGTGAAAACTGATCACAAAATGCACAAAAAAAGCAGATCAAAAATAGACAAAGCGCCGCCAATTACGTATGATTTGAAATGATTGCGAGAAAAAACACATTCCTTAAAGAAAGGAAAACAACTCTGGTCTGTTTGATTAACAGAATCAATAACATTGAGCGGGTCGCTGATTGGTGTAGGTTGCAGAACGGGAAAAGTTACCTGGAGACAGGCCAGCAGCCAGTCACAGGCCAGGGCCTGAGGGACCTTGTCTAAACTACAAACTGGGGACTCTTTTATCTGTAACACAGAGGAACCAGTGTACAGTAGAGTTCACACAAACGACACACATGGGTTACTGCATCTGGAAACCACTGATGTGCATTTAGAGGAAATAGACACTTCCTACTGTATGTACACCATGGACATGAATACGTTTAATAGGGATGTTTAGTTTACTGAGAAAAACAGAAAAAAGCCGCTATTCTCTGGAGGTGAGGTTAAAAAACATGGTTGTTACAAAAATGCAAAAGAAATTGTAAAGGGGAGCGAGGAATGGTAAAAAAAATTAAAGAAAAAGACAAACTCAAATTGATGTTATTTGTCTATACTTTGTTGTAACGTCAGCATGACATTGCTCACTGACTGAGTTACTTCACATATCCAGTAAGTATACAAAGATGTCAACACACAAACAGAAGCTTGGTTGCAAGTATTGAGTTATTAATGGAAGGATTGTTATGTTCCTCCACGGCCACACTGCTTGCAAAATGTGATGATTTGGTCTATATCTGTTAAGTGGCGTCAATTAGCCACAAATAATGCTATGTGTTTCGCAAATATTTGAAATGTATGTCTTCCAGTAAGCCCATAACAATGAAAACGAGCTGAAATGATGCTAAAACGTCTACACTTCAGTGTGTTTACAGGATGACGGACAGAGCTGTATACGACAGAGATCTTCTGTAAAACCAGCTCCATAAAGAGGATTAGTGTCATTTTAAACCCCATGAGTCTCTGTAGATAGTAATCCATAAATGACTCTTTATTATGCATGCACAAAGAAATCTGCAGGCACGTTACAAGCACTTGCACTGTATGTGCATAATCATAGTCTCTTACACAAATGAAGGGATACAGGGCCAACAGCAGCTGATATGCTTCTATTGTGCCAAGCTAACATGTATGCAAGTTTAGTGATGAACAGGGTGCTAAACTAGCAGGCTGCGCCAAGCTCTACTTCTCTACCCAGCAAAGAAACGAGGCTGTAAAATGGTGTCAGTCTATCTTCATCCTTGGTCAGCTGTTCACAACAGCTTTGGTCTATATGATATCAAATCATGATCTTTGACTTTTGCTTTTGCTTTTGTAGAGCAGTGTAGTTTGTACAGGTGTGTGAGAAAGTTAGTCTGTCAGCAGTTACCTGGGAGCCTCCAGCGATGGGGATGACACAAGTTAGGAGATTTCCAATCACTGTTTCCAAGGGGACAGACAGGCCGTCTACATGGATGGTGTAGATCAGACCCAGACAGTTCTGTTCAATCAAGAGGGAAGGACACAGTGGTCAAAGGTCAAAATGCAGAGCCCAATACATAGCCCATTTACTGCAATAACACAATATTAAGAGCAAAGGAAATTATTATACTGCCTAGTATTTCAATTTAATACCTATTTATCTAACATTAAAAGGAGAGCAACCACATGCTAAGTCATTAAATTCATATGAATAGAAACATGTTTACCGTGCACCTGGTAAAAAAACAATGATATGTATCTTTAGTATTTTAATTTAGCTCGGTTTGTATTTGTGTGTCCCATATAATGGTCATTTTCCACTAAAGATTCAGAAACGGTGGAGTATTGGAGTGCACCATACCCTGAACACCTCGGTGTAGTCCAGTCGGGACACCAGCACCAGGCTCTTGGGGGCAAAGACCTGAGCAGATTGGACGACGGCCAGCTCCTCATCCACCTCATCCACCTCGCTGGCCTCAGCCTTCTGCAGGTGTACACAGAAAAGAGCAGTTACAGCTGCAGCTGTCACATCAGGCTGTACAAACTATAAACCTGGTTTACACACAGGATTTACAACTGAAAACACAAAATATGATGATGCGCAAGAACCGAGTTCAGTCACTAGTGAAGGTGCTTCCTGGCCCTGTGTTCCAACGAAGTCAATTGGCAGTGTTGGTGTTTATAGGTGGAGAGCTTTAAAGAATGACCACAATGCCAAAATAGCCACACAACCCAACACTGGTCTTGCAGCCTAGATGTGAGACCAGTGAGGGACAGAGGCACCAACTCAAAACAATGAACAGCAGGTGCGTGTCCCACCTGCAGGTTGTCCAGGCCCTCCCAGAAGGTGAAGCAGGCACAATAGTGACGATCCGAGTAGATGTCAGTCAAAACCGCCACAAAGAAGGAGGATGGCTGCCGCTCAGGAACCAGCTGCCAACCGCTGGGCTGACAAAACTAAAGAGGAGAAGGAAGAGGAGGAGACAAGAGGTGAAAAGGTGATGGCACAGTTGGGGCCAGAGGGGAAATAGGGGAAGAAGGGGAAAAATGAGAGAGAAAGATTAGTGTACATAACAACAAAGGTGACATATCAGACAGCAGTAAGTCACATAGCACCTCGGGGTGATTCATCTGGGGCTGGGCTATCATTAAAGCAACAAAACAGGTTCTGAAAACCTTCCATCTGCTTTAATATGACCAAGCCACTGAGCTTTGACTGAACATGAACTGATGTGGATTTCTAATCACGTAGACCGTTTAAAAAAGTTACGGTCTGTCATTTTCAAATATTTACCTTTAAAACATGAAATGTTAAGAGCAATGGACAAAGTCAATATTAGCGGTGTTTTGTTAAGATATGACATTTACTAAGTGTAGGTTTCCTATGAATGAAGCTTTAGCTTGACGCTCTCTCATTACTTCCCTCGTTGTAATCCACATTGAATAATCCACAGGACGACTCGTAAAGGTTTTTACCGTTTACTTTC
>JAVQJD010099031.1:0-15737 GCA_036023655.1 Nannoperca australis | reverse complement strand
CTCTCTCTCTCTCTCTCTCTCTCTCTCTCTCTCTCTCTCTCTCGTGATTTTGCACTCACCCAACAACACAGAGTTTGTCATGAAAAAACACCATGAGGTCCATGACATCATTCTCAGATTATGTGGGAAACAGCAATGAGCAGAGTGAGTGCAGGAATAAAAATGAAGCATTTTCACTGTCCTCATACCCCTCACCCCTCTTTTTTGTCTCAGCCCCCCCCCCTCTTCCCTTCCCTTCACCTCTACTCTAAGTAAGAACTTCAAAGCAGCTCTGAAGTCAGTGGGATAGAGGAAGGGAATCCCTGGGGGACAGTACCCCCCCCCACACACACACACACACACACAGAGCCCAAAGATGCCCTTTGAGCAGTAACTGGGTGACAGCTTCAAACGAGCCTGACTCAGAAAGAGTGCAGCCGTTTCTCATGACTGTGTTGACTCCAATAATGCAGTTTCGTCTGCCTATTTCATCACACATCTTTTACACAAACACTCACACACACACACACACACACACACACACACTGTCATGCACACGCATGTGCACACAAACTCCACATCTGATAGAAACCACATCTATCTGGCTGAAAAGAAAGCACTGATTAATGGATAATAAGGCTAATATTTAATTTAGTAATAATAGATCTGAGGAAACAGATGAATAAAACATTCTCTTATTTATCATCAGCTGCAAAGACAAAGTTCATTAGAAACAGCCCCCCCCACAAAAATAAAAAAAGTTGGGTTGAATTATTCAGTTCCTGGTCCTTGATCTAAATTTTATCTAATGTTTTTCTGCCTCTTGATGAGGATGAATCTGGGGCTACGCTCCCTTTGATCAGGAGATGAAGCAGGCATTCTCTTAATCTTCAAAGTTGCTTAAACGCTGTCCACAGTGGAAGCCTGACCTCGGACCTAAAGTTACATTACATACGTACAACTTAAGCACCTCTGAACACCTCCAGTGTGATTTCAAGAGGACGTCAGAGGTGGAAGGGCTCTAAACAGATGAGCCGAGGCTAATCTTGACACTGTTATCCCCATACAAGACATGCACAGTTTGATTTATCAAGATGAGTCATCCTCTGTAGAAGGGGGTTTTCAAACTGTGAGAGGCACATCCTAAGGGTGGCAAGGGAGGTATGTTTTCTAAAAACAAATGGAAGTTACTGTAGTTTGTTCTGCTGGTTTGGCCCACTCACCACCATGGTCAGCAGCTGCAGCAGCAGCAGCTGTGACACAAAGCTCAGAGGCAAAGTACTTTTATACTATTTGATGATACCATTATGTCTGATGTCCATTCATCCATCCACAAATAGTCATGCATAAGTCACAGAAAAAAAGATGCCCCTTATAACTCCAGAACTTGCCTAAGAATCATCACGTTTTTAAGTTTTCTTCAGCATCAAAGTAAGCCAGTGATAGTTGTCTATTCATCCATGGGTACATTACAAACAGAAACTGTTAATAACTCATTTGGCATACTTTTACTGGTGACAATTTGCCAAAATGTTAACAAATATAGGCAAAGAATTATGAGGCTCAAGTTGTAGCCCACAGCTAAGCCAATGAATCCATGGCAACGTTGTACTTGCTGTTTACAAGGTACAGCAGATGCACTGTGAGTTATCATAGATAGATAGAATAATACAAGCTCCCATAGTGAGGTGAGTATTGCTTCACCAAGCATTGGAAATGTGCAAAAAAATCCTACCCACACGATACATGTTCTCTGCTGTGACACTGTGAGAAAAGGGATTAAACATCAAACGCAAACTCCAGAAAGAATCATCCAGAGACCGAGAGGGAGAGAGTGTACCTGTTTGTGTGTGTCTGTTTGTGTGCACTCAAGGGAGGATTAAAAATGGATGCGCTCTAACGTGGGAAGTGTGGTGTGCTATTTTGTCAGCCTGAGCACTGTGACACAGGCCCCGCTGTGACGCTGGAGGGGTGGGTGGGGGGTTTTCTTACGGGGATAATTCATCTCAGGTAACCTTAATGGAAGAGAGAGGAGGGTGCTGCGTTCTGCCTGTGCGTGGGCTGCTGCAGGTTCTGATGACGGTAACAACACCACCACACAGCCTCTCAAGGACCGCAGCCAGTGTAGTGTGCTGCTGGGTATCGATCTATACCACACATGGGTCTTATAGCAGTGCAAGATGGTTGGAGGTTACAGCATCAGGATATGTCCAGTAGTAGCCTGGTAGGAGGTGCAGTTGTGAATTAACTTTCAAATAAAATGCTGTGATTGTTTCGGCCTGTTTATATGTATTTCTATGGCAGCAAAGATGTTATCATGGGGAATCAGCTCTGTGAATCAAGTCATTTATTTCAGTTTGACTTGTTTTTAGTTTTATTGTTATAAAGGGGTAGGGTTACACTTTTTAAAGTCTGTCTTAACTCAATAGTCAGGTGACCATACAGTGTGTACATTGCAACAGGTCTTGCTTGCTGTGATTATTGCTCCTGTCCAAACTGGTGGCCATCAAGAGATTTCTAATGTTACTTCCAATGTCCAGAAAGTGACGTGGGACAAAAATCCACAGTCCTCCTTCTCAGCAAAAATGTAGTGCAAAGTTATCGGGAGATACTGTAATATGAAACTTCAGCAGTCTAAGGCACACAAGACAAGTGGGTATCATCCAAAGTTACACTCTTTTTAGTACTAAATTCCCTCATATCAGCTTTAGATCAACTCTGGAATTCATTTTTACACAGGAGGATTTTGTGCCCCATCACTTGCATTGGAAGCACATTAGGAAGAGATCTTTTAATAGCCAGTATGAACAGGAGGAATGATTACAGCAAGCAAAACCTGTTTCAGAGTTCATGTGGGCACCTGACTGTTGCTTTAAGACAGACATTTCAGTAAAAACATGAAATATTAATAGAATTACAGTGTGACTCTAGCTTTAAAAAGTAATTGGAATAAATCTCTAAATAATTTCCAGATTTATAATAACCATTACTATCTGATGTTTTTTAATGTAGCCTTGTTGTGAAAGCCAGTTCTGCCTCTTGTCGAGATTTATATGTTTGTCTGTACAGTGGTATTTGTTCGTTTTGTTTTAGAGAGATAATAGTGGGGATTCGGTTAATGATACATACTTATTTGCTTTGCTCATGTATCTATAAGCAATCATTTACAGGTAGTTTATTATCATAACCATCAATCATGAACACACTGTGACTAAATAATGAGGAAAAAACTGTGTAAAAAAGTGGTGTGAAGGGGTCAAAAAGAACACAAACAAACACACCTAACAAAACAAAAATCAATATGGTGCCACTTCATTTGACAAATGTAAGCTTATTTTTGTATGAAATGTCATTAATGTCTTCGTAATAAATGTTAAGGGCATTGTTTAATCTCCTACTCACTGTGATATGTTTGCTTCAACAACGGCCAAAATGAAACACAACTTCCTTTAAAGGAGGCTTCACATTCCCTCTAACCAAATGATATAGCAGTAAAACTGAACTCTTTAGCTAGAAAGTACTCCCTCAGTGGATTTGGGTTTGAGACAGGAACACAGACTGACAAGCCTTTTAAATAAAACATAAAGGAATTACCACCTGCAGTGAAAACATCCAGCCCAGCTACACTAGTCCTCACTCTGCCAACTGAAGTATGGTTTCAAGGAGAATCAGAATGTAATGTTTCTCACTGATTTTCCTGTTTCTTGCAAACACGAGTCTATTTGTCATGATTTTGTTTGAAAAAGCACGGAGACAGTCCTGCTGCGCTCTAACAATGCAGCAATTTCTATGTTTGTTTGTAAACACAGTATCAGACCACATTGTGAGACGATGTCTGGCGATTGTGCTTTGACACTTGGTAAATGGTTCCCGGAAACACTTCAGCCTGAAAAAAACTACCTTTCCATCCGTCCTCTGCCACCCGTTCAACTGCCCCTCTCCTTCCCCCCCTCGAGGCTTCACCGACAGCGGCTTTGCCCTTCAGGAGAGCTGGAGAAGAAGGAAGTAGGACAGGAGGAGGAGGAGGAGTGTGTGTCTGCCAGGGGGATGAGAGGAGAACGAGGAGGGCGCAAGGAGGCATGCACTGACATAGGCTGCATGTGGTGAGGAGGGAAAGCGAGGAGAACCACTAAGATGTTGCAGAGTGTTGGGTAGGGGGGTATCAGTGCTCATCTAGGAACAATGTGAATGTAGAGCAGGCAGGAGACAGATGCTTTGTGGAGAAAGAGGCTGAGAGACAGATGGCAGAGGGAGATAGAGAGAGAGTGACTGACATTTCTCTCACACCTCTATGAGCAGCCACATCCTAATACAAGCTAATCCCTCTATCAGCCTCTTACCTCACCTGGGCCTATCTTGCCAACGTCAGCGGCGTGGCAAAATGGAAGACTGCTTTCCAAGATACGCTGTGTATTTTAGTCTGGCTAGAACGGCACAGCGCTGCTCAAGTCCCACGCAGCGAAGTATTTGGTCAGCACTGTCACTGTCCTGTCACTCACACAGCTCCTGCTGACTTTTCCTTTTTAACCGAGCAGCATGTCATGAACTGAGCACTGATTACTGATGTGTGGGGTTTCATAAGGACTGAGCCAAACCGTCTTTTGCTGTGGACATGGACGGCAGCGGGCATTTGTGAATTTTGTCACGCAGCTGTACATAAAAATTACATTTGCAGCAGCGTGCTGGATTGTGAGTTTTTGTCATCAGTTAGGGCTGAAACTAATTATTATTTTCATTTTTGATGAATCCTTCAGTTTGTAAATTGTCAGAAAATGCCCATCAAATTTGCCAAAACCCAACGTGACAGCTTCAAATAACTTGTTATTAATATGTTCCTTTACAATAACTAAAAACAGATCTCCACATATGACAAGCTGGAAACATCAAATGTTTGGCATTTATGCTTTGAAAAAAAGTCTCAAATAATGAATTCGTTATCCAAACAGCTGCCGAATGATTTTCTACAAATCAGCGGATGGATTAATCGTTATCATTATTGTGTGTCACAATATAATATTCCATGTATTAGGAGACAGGTCAGAGCACTGAGGTCCTCTCTGTTGAAAATAAAAAAACAGTTTACTGTAGAGATTGACTGTGTATTATGAACTCTAATGCTTGTAATGCATTTTTATTTTTTATTGTTGTTGTTTTGACAGTCTACACTAGTTCTGTCTTATTATCTTATCCTCTGTGAAGCACTATGAACTGCACTAACCTGTATGAAAGGTGCTACACAAATAAAGTTTAATTGATTGATTGATCTTTTTCGGCATCACAACTCCTCTAATATTCAAACAGAACATTATACTTTGCTTATACATTTGTTTTTGGTATTTATAATATATAGATATTGGGATGTCCAATGAATCTTGCTTAGCCTAAAAACACAGCAAAAGCCACTACAGCAAAGGCGTTCATTTAAGCTAAATTAAAATGTGATCTATAGGTTTTATCTTAACAAATAAAAAAGTCTGTCAGTCACTGTAAGATCTGCTCTCTCTCTCTCTCTCTCTCTCTCTCTCTCTCTCTCTTTCTGCACAGACCAAAGCTTCAAATAAACCAAAAGCTGTAAGAAAAAAAAGAAAAAAAAACAGCATTCCAGGAAATATTTAGGAACAATTTACAGTTTGGCTGCTCATGAGACCTGACACTTGAGTTCACCAGCACTGGATGAGAGGATTCACACATTGTTGGTGAAATGACATCTGCCTCAATTATAACACCAACATAACCGATGTTGATGGTCTGTGAGTCATTAAAAACAGGAACAGTGAGTATATAGTATAGTCTGGTATTAAAGGATTTATTTGAGAGGTAAAGTAACTCTTTAGTCTTTGTCTATTCACAAACTGCTCAATCACTGATAACATGTTCATTGCAAATAAGTAAAGTATCCTTCTCATGGTAATGAACCGACTTTGCGAACAAAATCGGTTCAAATTTCATATAGCGAACATACATACATGTATTTAATACTGTGTGTGTTCGCCCTAAAACGCGGAGTAATCCCACAAATGAACACGGTGTGTGAACTGGAGTGCAGGCGGTTCACCAGCACACAATATTAGGAGAGTGACGGTGGTGTTAAATGCCCCGCAGCTAGGACACAGGGAAATAAAGAAACAGCAGCTGGCCACAGTGAAGCAACGGAAATCGACGAGTTATAAAACACCACCATCTGCAAAGCGAGGAGAGGCTGTCCAGCAAATACACGGTCCCCGTACAGCCCGTTATTGATGGTGTCCCTCTTCCCCTCTAATAAACTAACCATATGAGCAATTAGAGACGCAAACAGAACAAGAAGCTAACGTAAACAACGCCTTAGTGTGGGCATACAGTATTTATGAACCAGGAAGGGAAGGGGGGCTTGTTCTTCTACAGTGATGCCGTTATTATCCCTGCCTCCCTCTACCAACTTGATCCTATTTGAGCTTCTTCGAAAACTCTTACCTTTTCTGCAGTCTTCGGTTTTACGGTGTCGGCGTTTCTGGCGGATTTCGGTGGGTATTTGTTTGGATTCGGGAGTCGGGTCGGTGCTGGTGCTGATGCTGAGCCGTGTCTTCAGTCCCTCGTCTTCAGCGTTAGCTAGCCCCGCTGCCTCCGCTCGGCTTGTGGTGCTGAAGTGGACAGCGCACCGAGGAGCTCAGGGAACAAAAAGCCCACACTGCGCCTCTCCGGGCCCGCCTGCAGCACAGCGCCCTCTGTCGCAGCGGAGGAGCGTCTGCAGCCCTGAGCAACATGGCGTCAAGTGCACTGGGATAGCGTCACCTAGCGTGGTGATACCCCCAATGTTTCTGTGTGGAAGTCTTTGTCAAAAGCACGGGCCACAGTGGGGCAGCTCACTTTTTATATTATTATATTATTATCAGCTGGAGGTCATATCCCAAAAGAGGCTTCTTTTAACGATCACAGTAGAAAAGCACAGGTGCAAACAATAGGGTTTATGATGGCTGAATTCCATTTAGCTGCTTTGGTCTGAGGGTCCTGGTACGGTGCATGCTCGCTCACTGTCATGGCTTACTGGGACACTTGAATAAAACGCAGCCATCGTTAATGTTATTATTAAAACCTGTGCTTTTCCTGCTATGGCAAGTCAACGATGTGCTGTATTTTAAATAATATTAATACTGGGGTCTGTCAAATTATATTAGTTACCTGAACTTTTGTCCTAGTTCTAAGGAAAGATGTTTCCTGTTATGGCTTAGTACAAGACTGCAAATCTGAAAGACTGAAATCAAAGCAGCCATCCTCTCACATTCTGACATAATGAACAAGTAACAGTATAACGTAACTCTATTTCATTTTACTGGAGATGCGTTGGACCCCTTCAAAGAACCCTGGCGGTCCACAGACTCCACTTTGTGAATTGCTAAACTTAATATCCTGAAATGACCCCAGCCAACTAAAGCAGTTCATTTCCAGACCAGATGCAGCGTGAGATAAATGGGAGGTGTAGCAAGACATATTGCACTGACTAAATGTCTGTAATGAAGGCAATAATATATTATGCACAGAAAAGATAACCTGAGCTGTGAAAGAGATTTAGAATACCAAGTGATTTAATTTATTAAGCAATTCATTCACAGTCACAGTAACTGGCATCTCCTTCCGCTGCTACACTAAAGAAAATGATTTTGAGGCATGGATCACATGCAGTTCATATGGTTTTTGGGTGTATTGGTATACATTCTTTGTGCAGCTTGTGAGTTTTATTGGAATATGATTAAGCATTATTAAAATTCTTGGAGCTGAGTGTTGTCTTCTTTTAATCACTGCACAGGCGTTCCTCTGACTTGTGGTCTCCAGTGCACCGTGGTGGATTCCAGTAAAGTTTCCACTGAGTCTGTTCTTCACGGTCACATGGGGTGTATGTTGTCCAGAGTGACGGGCTGTAAGGAGTGGTCCGGGACAGCAGTGGGGTCGCCCTGGGTGACAGCAAGAGTGGCCTGCTCTGGCAGTAGGCTGGGGTCTGTCAGGATGGCCGTGGTGGTACTCAGGAGACGGAGTGAACTCAGAACCACTGAGAGAAATGACAAACACAGACTAAAGTAAAGTGAAAGCACAATGGGAAACATGGGTTTAGATCTGCACTGAGGAACCAGTTGTACTGGACTCACTGGGTCTTAAGGCAGGCAGGGAACAGTGTTGGTCCAGCCATGACAGAGTGGATCGACACATGTCCTCCACACTGGCAGTGGACACCATTCCGTTGTAGGACTCAAACAGCGGCTCGATGATGATGCTGAACTGACACAGAGTTGAGGAAAGAAATCTGGCTCACTAGAATGAATTTTCCTCAACGATCTTGTTTTCCTTACGTTATTGGACTGTTATTTAGCATTGCATAGCATCTAGCATAGTGCTTTATGGTGTTGGTTGGCCTGGAGTTATTCTATTGCTTTCTCGTTGTCAACAAATCCCCCCAAAATAACAAAAACAACACTGTGTTAGTCAATTGTTCACTACTTTCTACCTCCCTACCCTGTATGTGACACGTAGTCCCAAGCCCATTGGTTCCTACTTCACACAAATCTTTAACAACAGGTCATAAATATATAGTTTCTTAAATAAAATTTATACTAAAATACTTCTTATAACAGCAGGGCACTGTAGTTTTCAGCAAGTTTTACTTAAACAGAAATGAATACTGAATTTCTTGGGAACTATTTTCAGCATGCGGATTAATACACATGTTGTGTGATAGTGGGTATTCACGGCAGCAGAATGGTGTAAGTGGGTGTTCATTGTAGTACAGGAGTCAGATCAGTCACCAGTGTGGCTCATTGATGTGTTGTGTTTTTAATAGTTTTTTGAAACAATGGAGCTCTGTGGCTCAGAGATATAAGATATACCAGCTTTTGAATACACAACTTGTTATTAAAATCGATTCATGGTTGGTTTTGATCTTTTCATGGAATTTGTTCAGAATAAGAAAAATCTACAATATTATTTCACTTATTCTTTAATTATTGCAGTCATAACATTGCAAGTGTTTTGGGAGAAGCACAAACCTAGTGGTTGACAAAAAACTAAATGAGTCAAATCCCATTATTGAATAGCACTGTCTCTGGAGAGGCTACTGAATTAGCAGTCAAATATATGGTAAATGCTGATATCTTGCCTCTATGTATAGAGAAAAGATCAACTTGGAGAACTTAATATTTTCAATTTTGAATATCAGCAGTTTGATAAGTGCACAATCTCCTGAGGAGCCATAAAAATACTTTAATATTCATGGAAAGAAAACACCCTCAGGGCGTTTTTTGTGCAACACACAAAGATGATAAAATCATAATCTAATCTTCTCATCTTGCCTGCAAGATAAGGGCAGCAGTAACAGATTAGGTAATCATTAAGGGATGAGTTATGGATTAATATTGCGATATCTTTTATGCAACTGGCATTTGCAGCACACAGGCTTATATTTTATCTTTACACTCCAGATGAATAATGTGCTTTTTACGAATTAAAACTCATAATTATACTGAAATATGTACAATGACCTTGTTTGGTCACTTACCATGTGCACCAAAGTAAAAGCTCCATAGGGGTTTTTTCCCTGCTACACTTTAAAAACACTATCCTTCTCTGAATCTTTCCAGATGGGTGTAATTAGTTCATTTGGATTCAAAGTAAAAGGTTTAAGCAAATATAATTTGATATTCCTCCAAAGTCTGAAGAAGCCAGTTTATGATGCAGCCAACTACTGCAAAGTACAGAAACATAAAAAGCTCACACAGGTATAGATGGGTACATTTAGGACTCAGCGCTGGATCATATTCTAGTCAAATGTTTGATGCAGAGTAAGTACATCTTTAAGTTGTGTTTATAGCAGTCAGATGTTCTAATTAGCCTTTGGCAGAGTTACGTTCACAAGGATACGATCCAAAACTTCCAGTTTTGAAGTGTCTGTGCCCGGACGTACTCTCTGAACTTCTGCCTCATGTGGTCAAAGCGCTGCCGTGTGATGGGCACACCAGTGGCTGGTAGCTGCTGTTGGCACGCACTGCATGAAGAGACACACTCAGTCAACAAAGCAACGCAGTGCATCTTCATATCAGCAGGGGAAGACCAATATATGATATTAATGGACAGGGTCAACATTTTTTTAAGTCTGTCCTAAAACAATAGTCAGGTGTCCATATGAACACTGAAACATGTTTTACCTGCTGCACTTCCAATGGAAGAGGTGGAAAAAAATCCACCATCCAAAAAATGAACCCATCCTTTAACTCAAATCCCAATATCTGCCAGATATAATATTAAAACCAAAATATCCATCCAATCAGAGTGGATAATGCCTGCACACACACACACACATGCCTAGTTAAAGGTCTCACTTGATAGCAGAGTTCAGGAGCTGGATCTCCTCTCTGAGTCTCTGAGCCTCCTCGTGCAGCTGCCCTCTCTCCTGCTGCATCTTACTGATGTACTCAGCCGTCTTCTGCAGTGTGGTGGCTTTGCTGATCTGTACCGGCAGACAGAGGGATTACCACATGTTAGCAACAGACTGCAATAATTCACTAATGATCAATAATTACTGTGGTTAAATTCATAAATGGAAGATGCTTCCGTAGCTGCATTTACATTTCATATAGTTTTCCAGTGCATTGACTCAACTGCTCTTTGGTGCTGCTCTCCAACTCCACCTGTCAGCACACCTATCTCAAATGCAGCTGCACATCTTTTCACAGTACCTACCTTGATGCTTGGCTGAGAGCTGAGTGTTGTCACAAGATTATGTAAAGTGTCAAATCCCAGTTTGATGTTAAAACGCCTCTTCTGCTCTGCTGAGATGTGAGTTATCCTCCTGGTCTCTGTTTGCTGCAGATAATGCAGCGTGAGAAAATGTACATCCAGATTTACATACAGAGTCAACAATCAGTATCAGTTTCCTATATATTTAACTTTTCACTTATTTAGCACTCAACAAGGACTTGATAATATATATATTTTTTAAATCCAATGCCATTCCATACTATTTGAAAACATATGTACATGTAACATGTAAATCAAATGAGATAGTGTGTCCTACCTTACTTGATTCTACCTTTCCGTGTCCTGAGAAGCCTGAGTGTGAGGACTCGGGGTTGGAGGCTTTATCTAAAGGGTTTGGTGGTGACGTTTGGCCAGGATGTCCTGGAAAATTAACTTAAAGAAAGACATTTATTCATTACATTTATGGGGAAATAGGGTGACCTCTAAATGTTAATCTGTCTGTCATGTTAATCATTTATCTACATGTGTTTTTCGGGCATCACTTAAGTCATTGGGATTGATCGTCCGCACTAGCAGTCAATTAAAGATCGCATTTTAAAGAGCAGATTTTCAGATTTTGATTTTATGTTACTTTATTCATCTACATTACAGAGGGAACACATTATTTGACAGCTACAGTTACTAGTTGAGTTTCAGTTAAAGATTTTACACAAAATAAAACGTATGCTAATAAAACAACACATTGTTGAGATTACACCAGTGGTTCCCAATCATTTGGCTTGATACCCTTTATTTTAAAAAGTGTCTGGTTGGGGCTTTTGCATCATTTCAGATGTCTATGAGTTGTTAGCTGTTCCACCAAAGCACTAAAGCCCAAATAGGACAGATTATTCAATATTTAACAAAGAGTATGCTGGAGCCACCAATCCACCAGGGATACATGATCATTTTGGTGTCTATGTTCTCATCACACAGTTGCTTAGCATGTTAGTGTCCCCAATACGTTTTACAGTGTATTCCCTGACAAAGAACATGTTATCATTCATGAAAAAGAAGACATGAATGCTAATAGCATTTGGAAAAAGCGAGATGTTGTTTCATTTGAGTGTATTGTAGCATCAACGGCATACCTGTTAAGCTGCTCCTGTCCGTGCCATAAAGCTGGACGGGAGATAATTTCTCAATCTTGGGAATGAGGAGGGTTGTGCCGGTGTGTGGCGAGCTGTGGGTGAGCAGAGCAGACACCGCTGAGCCTCTGGAGGTGCTGGCATGGGGTCCACTGTGACCCAGGGTGGCACATTGGCTGTGCAGAGGCGTCAACACTGGGATCCCTGCAGGCCAACCAGCTCCATGCTGCAGCTGCGATGAAGCTCCTCCAACATGCCTGCTGCTGCTTGACTGCTAGACAACACACATCTCTACTTAGAAGTGCTCTTTTACATTGTTTTCCCCCAAATAGGATGGCAAAGAAGTCAATCAGATGTGAGTATAGTGAGTAAACACTTTTCAAGCACTTTCTACGTACCTAAAGCAAAACATTTCGGATTATTAAAGCCTTTAGCATGATGTCTACATATTTACTAGAAATGCCAGGAGACAAACAAATATGACAACGGGATAATTTCATTTCAAATATTAAAATACATGCGGTTTGCATGAGTGACTGTGTAGATGGAAAAGGAGTATGTACAAATTCAAGCATATTCCTAACCCTGAAAACATAATGGTTGAAATCAAGCATTTTGCAAACTTTCAAGAATTTGTACGAAGCCTGAGATAAATGGAGCGACGCCTGCGAGTTAGTTCAGACAGACAACTCGAGCTGACTCACTACCCACAGCCATCTACCAAATACACTCTCCCAATTTGTCTATTTAAGCTGTCAAAATGTCCCATCTCTCCCTCTGCCTGTCAAGGCCACTGCTGCCTTGCATCAGCACTGCTGCCTGTTCTTTCAGCCCACCACCACCCCAGCATCCACCTGTGGGCTCCGGCTCAGGGGGGTCAGAGCCTAAATGCAATATTCTAACTATGTTACTCTGCTATAATAAACATTTAAAACATGAGTTGTCTGACTGAACTTCATATATGATCTTCTAATACACAAATATTTGGTGCTTCATTTGTAGCGTACAGACAACTAATTCTTGGTAAGATTACTGAGTATTATTTTTAATGTTGCCAAACATTAGTGTCAAAAAGAGGCCATACAATCTTGATAATGCCCAGAGATACAAAATTATTGTTATTATATATATTATATTATTAAGTGAATAAATTATTTGTTGTTGAGATGCTATGTCAACAACACAAATTAACGCTGCTCTTGTGATACCTAAGGAGGGGCTCACCAAGGAGTTGGGAGATAATGACCTCTGATCTTTGGCTGTCACCAGAGTAGTATCAAAGCCTAACGATGTTTTCCCTGAAAGCACAAAAAACAATAGTTAGTTTTTTCTGACAGAAATAGGAAGCTACTTGTTTTTCATATTATTAGCTGTTGTTCAAGATAGAACAAAGGACTGACTCACGTTCACGGGTGCTGGAGGACAGCAGTTTAGCTAGGCAGCTGGTGGGTGTGGGTGTAGTGGATGGGGGGCCAGACGGAGCCACAGGAGGACCGACTGTCCTCACCCCTCCTGTCTTTTGCTTGTGCTTCCCTCTGACCCCTGCAACAGCCACCTGCTCCGGGACTGAGAAGCAGTGGGACGTAGTGACAGAGGGCAGCGAAGCGTGGACCGGGTCAGACACAGCAGCCGGGTAACTGAGAGAGTGGCAGGGAGTCTGGGGGTACGTGTCCCCTGTGTGGGGATAGCCATGAGCATGGTGCACAGAGCCCTGGGCCCCCACAGTGGAGGCGGTGTGAGTGATGACAGTGGGGGTCACGCTGGTCGTTGTGTAGTAACCAAACTTGTGACATGGCAATTGATACAAAAAAGGAACATTTGAAGCGGCTGGCTGCTCGATGCTGCTGGTATATGCTATAGAAACAGGTGGGTCAGGGTATGACTGTCCATATGGCATGGCGCCTGATATGATGTTAGACGTGTGGTATTCATTGCAACCCTGGCCAGGCCGGGTCTGGTCTGGCCGGGTGTTGGATGTGGAGGGCTAAGGCAAAATGTCAGATGATAGATTGGGATGGAAAAGAAAGATTTTGCCAATTAAACAATAGTACTATTAGTTGCTAATGAAAGGAGCTGTTTAAAGCAGACATACCTGAGACAGCTGGGTGTTGATGAGATGCTGAGGAGTTGTTACCACAGTGGAGGGAAGTGGAGCAAACACTGTGCTGGATGAGCTCTCAAAATAGCCACAGTCAGCAAAACCAATCTGCTCAGTGGGTTGGCCCCGGTAGTTCATAAAGATATCTGAGAAAACCACACACACTCTTAATCAGACTGTCAGTTATAAAGAAACTTTGAGCACTGAGCTGGAACGATAGGAATTGTTTATAAAAATTGCAGAATAAATCTCAATCTTTATGAGGGTGGAAAACAAGTTATCCTGGATTTAGGCAGTACAAATTGTCACTAAGATTCCCATCTCTTTTTCAAGAGAAATCTGGCGAAGAAGGGGGCATAAATACAAAGTTATGATAATAAATACAATACATAAACGGGCCAACAAAACTGTTAAATTATACTCAACCCTAGCCATAATGAGATAATGAAATCTACGGTATGGTCACCTCCAAAAGTGTCTTAGATGTGGGATGTCTTTATTGGAGTCACTTAACTAAACTCTGTAAAACTTTAAGGGGGGAAATAAGTATGCATAACTGAGAAATACAAAAGTGTAAAAATGATGCTTAAATATTAAATCCAAAGGCTAATAGTGTTTTTTGTATTAAACTGACAAAAGGTTCAGCTTTTGAAGGAAGACATTAGTAGACAATTGTATATGTTCACCTCGAATGTGACATCAAGTACACAGAATGTTTTCATTCTTTAACAGATATGGTTAGAAGTAGCCTGAAATGATTACTGTCGGTCTGCGGTTTGATATTAGTCACAGCTTCATTTCCAAAATTCAAACAACAAAACAGAAAATAAGAGTGCAGAGCCAAAACATCAAACAACAAGCCAGACATCCAAAATGTTAAACCTCTCCGTATGTGGTGGTTGTTCAAGGTATTTGCTTTATATTTTCCAGGTCACATATTTTTGGAGTCACTGACTGTGGCAAGCTACCATCTGTGGTTAAAACTGTTTCTTCACATCTGAAATTACTAAATTCAAACCAAGTTGAGAAGACAAATATCAACTCACTTCCTTCAGTCAGTGAAACATTGATTTCACCTTTTCGGAACTGACCGGCTATCACATACAGTATTAGAAATCCGGCATGATAAAAGCTCTGTAAACACATGGCAAATAGTGTGGCGCAATCCGAAAATACATACCAGTATGTTTGTGTTTTCAACTCAGACAACTGCCATAACTTGCTGCCTCTGACAAGCGGTCTGTATTTCCATTTAAGAGAAGCAGTATGCATAAATTACACTCGTGGCCGTGTCGCTCCGACAGACATGCACTAGCTCCCTGGACCTTGCAACCAAGAGAGAGGCAGACAGCTGATCCCTCAGGACCCTGCCAGTGCTGTGAGAACAAACAGCTACACACACACACACACACACATTTTACAGTAGTGGGCAGCAGGTTGTCTGCGGGTTACAAAAGCTGACTTGTAGCCACGGGGCTGCTTGATTGCTCCAATGAAAGTAATGCAAAGGCCAAAACAACCACAGCTTCTGTGCCCCTGAGCAAGGACCTGAACTCCAACCTGCTTCCCCGCTCCTGTCTGAAGCTCTTCAGCTCTGTGTCTTCCTGCAGGCTGGCTATTTGCTCTGAAGAGGCAAGCAGCCCTGGGCTTTTCCTGCCTCTCACACTCTAAGGGACGTATAATTATCAACTGCACTGTTGCCTCACAGCAAGAAGGTCCTGGGTTTGATCCCTGCAGGTGGCTCAGTGGCCTTTCTGTGTGGAGTTTGCATGTTCTCCCCATGTTCACTAGGGGTTTCCTCCATAAAATCA